>CM033461.1:15919189-15939189 GCA_019425755.1 Amaranthus cruentus
GAGGAAAAACAATGAACATGAAAGCGACACGTGTCATACTGAAGAATGCATTTTATATAGTATAGATTTGACATGTTAATTGATTTAAATAATAGGGCATTCAAGTTTAATTATTCTACTTACCTAATTTAGCTAAATGAAAAATTTTGGAGGGAAAACAATTAACATGAAAGCGACACGTGTCATACTGAAGAATGCATTTAGTATATAGTATAGATAGATACGTATATTGATTTCATATTGTCCAATTTTTTTATTGCCATTTGACATGTTAATTGATTTAAATAATAGGACATTCAAGTTTAATTATTCTACTTACCTAATTTAGCTAAATGAAAATTTTGGAGGAAAAACAATGAACATGAAAGCGACACGTGTCATACTGAAGAATGCATTTTATATAGTATAGATTTGACATGTTAATTTTAAAAAAATTTTGGAGGAAAAACAATGAACATGAAAGCGACACGTGTCATACTGAAGAATGCATTTTATATAGTATAGATTTGACATGTTAATTGATTTAAATAATAGGGCATTCAAGTTTAATTATTCTACTTACCTAATTTAGCTAAATGAAAAATTTTGGAGGAAAAACAATAAACATAAAAGCGACACGTCTCATACTGAAGAATGCATTTAGTATATGGTATAGATGTTATTAATTTCAATGAATGGAGTAATACTCAACTCACACAATGCTAACCTAATCCTTTGTAGAAGATATAGTACTCTCTCCATCTCTTTACTATTGTCCACTTTGAAGTGGGCACGCAAAATAAGGAAAAATAGTAGTGGGGTATTTTTAGTGATTATAATAATTGAAAAAGTTGGTAGTGGGGTATTTTAAGTGAATATAATAATTGAAAAGGTAGTAGTGGGATATTTTAAGTGAATATAATAATTGAAAAGGTGGTAGGTGGGGTATTATTAAATAATATAAGTTGGGGTAATTGGGGGTATTTAGGTAAAAAATTTTGCCAAAAAAGGAAAGTGGACAATTAAAGAGGGATTACCCAAAATGGAAATGTGGACAATAATAAAGGGACGGAGGGAGTATTTTTTTATGAAGAAATGTGAATTATTTAAAACATATTAAATGCAAATAGATTTGAATACCCTACCGGCAGAGCATGGCCATCTGTATCATTTATCAATCACAATCCCTTTAATAAATAAGGTCATAAACTCCCTTTCCCAGATCACTAAAAATTAGAAAGAACCCACATATCACTACCATTGATCATATCATGTCTTCATCACCAGGAAAACCCATTGTTTGTAAAGGTAATAAATATCTCTAATGCTATAATTAATTAATTATTATTCATTACATTAAATAGAAAAACGAAAACTCATCGTTTGATGGAATAAACATGACGAAACGACGCAGCTGCGGTGGCAAGAGAAGCAGGAAAAGCATTGGTAATAGAAGAAGTACAAGTAGCAGCACCAAAAGCTAATGAAGTCAGGATTAAAATCGTGTGTACTTCTCTTTGTCACAGTGATATTATCTTATGGAGTTTAAAAGTTAGTATTATTCTCTATTCTTTAATTTTAATTTTTAATTATTCATGTTTGATCTTCCTTTAAATTATATAAATAAATATTTATATATTTATTATGGTATTAGGATCCTCCTGGTTACTTTCCAAGAATTTTGGGTCATGAAGCTGTCGGGTAATACCGTCTCCTTACTTTATTTTCTTCCTTTTTTAATTTTGGTCATACAAAGCTTTGTTTCAATCTATTTTTTTGATGTGTGTTGTTGTTCATTAAATTAGAATATACCTATTTCATTTCAAATTAATGATTTCAATTATGAATGTAGAATTTGATAATAACAAGGTTAGTGAAGTTATTCTCAAATGCTCATCTTTAAACCTTTTTGATAATAATTGTGGATTTGACTCATATTCAAATTTAAAATTTTAGTATTTGCCAAGTACTAATTCTGAGTCAAATTAAATCGATATTTTCAAATAAAATCCTCGTTCCCAAAATAGCATTAATGAATTTATAGGGACAGAGGCGTATGTAATTTCTAAAACTTCAATGACATGGCTCAAATTGAAAATTAAATTAGTAAAAAAATAAATGAGTGGATTTGAACAATCAGACTTTAATCGGTTTCTTAGATGGATTAAGTCTGAATTCTGCTTCAAAATCCAATATATTACATCTATTTTGATATCAATTGCAATTTCAACGGATAGTTACATATAGTGCCTTTTTCCTATAAAATTTCCCCTACTTAATTTTTTAAAATTTTTATTCATGTATTTAACTTATTTTTTTATTTGTTCTAAAATACTTTCAAAGTTTGTCTTTTTATGCAGTATAATGTACAAATTTAATTACTACTCCCTCCGTTTTCTATTGATGTTTTCATTGGGAATATTCACGGGAATTAACAAAAGTGAAATCTTTTAGATGGTGGAGATATTATTTTATTGAATAATAAATTTGATGGAGGAAAAGTAAGGACCACAAATATTAAAAAAGTATTTAAAAAAAGTTACTGGAAAAAATATGGAAACCACAGCTAACAAAATTTTTTTTTTATAAAGTTAGTGGAAAACATGTAAGGACCATAAGTAATTTAAAAATGTTAAATGGAGTTAGTGGAAGATATGTGGAGACCATAATCATTATTAAAATATTAAAATGAGAATGGATGAGGTTATTTTTGTCCAAAATTTGTGATATAAATGAAAAGATTTCTTATGGGAACAACAATTAAAACACCCAAAATGAAAAGTTGGAACTTCATTATGGAACGAAGGAGTAGTATCTCTAATAATATAATAAAAAATTAAAAAAATTTAATATATTATAATTTAATATTAAAACAAATCAAATTAGATCTCATTTGATTATGTTTTAACTTATAAATTAAAAATTAATCACAAATTAAGAATAATAATAAAAAATGCAATATTTTTAACATTATAAGTAATTTAAAAATTATATTAAATGAAAATGTCAACTAGCTGTAAATACAAAATTATAAAAGATAAAAATATTTTGGAAAAATTACTTGGAAAAATAAGATAAATAAAAAAAAAGCCTTAAAACATTTACAAATGTTAAAAAAAATTCTGATTTTCTTAATTATTTAAAATTTTTGGAGAATGATATATATAGTCCTAAGGGCTGTCTATAATAAAGAATCTTGTACTTAATTTATGTAATTTAATATTATTTTTGCTTTGAAAACATAAATATTTAATTTTATTTAATTATTTTAACATTTATTTTTTCTTGGGAAGTTAATATAATTATATAAAATATTTATTGTTTCTCAATTTCTAAATTAGATTCTCTTGAATGTTTAAAATTATTAATGATAAAGAGAATTTGTTAATTTTTATGTACAGCACTAAGTGCCGTAAATATCATTATCCATAATTTTTTATGTAAATTTTCAAAACTTCCTCTACTTTTACATTACTTTTCTGTTTAATACTATAGCAAGTCATCATGTTATATACCCAAATTTACTCTTGACAATACATCTAAAATTGTGATTAATTATAGTAATCAAATAGTTATAATTATAGTAGAAAAATCGTTATTCTAAATAGTTTTTTCCAAAAAATGCAAGACAAGACAACAGTGAGAGAAATGAGAATTAACGGATATTGGAGTAAACAAAATCAACTTCATCGATATTAAAATATTTGAGGGTTTTTGGCAAATAACTGATAGCTGATTATAGTAGTTGATTTGACAAGTTGATTTTATTAATTGGTTTGACCAGCTGATTTTGAACCCGCTGCTATAAGCAGCTTGTTCAAAAATAACTTATTCGTATCAATAAGCTGTTTCAACCAGCTAAATTCACCAAATACTATGTTTAACTGGTTTGACCACTCAACCCTCTATTTATATCCAAATAAGTCAAAATTGCTCAATAAACTAATTTGTCAAACACCCATTTTATATTTTTTGACTTTTCATGAAGTCTTATAATATTTTTGTTGATATAATAAACAATTATAAAAAAATAATACTCCCCCGTTTCATAATACTTGCTATCGAATATGACATATTGTATGATAAAATATCACTATCAGTTATAAGTATTATGGAAGAAGAAAGTGTTAATAATTTTTACATTAAAATAAGTTAAACAAGATAAAGTTTACATGATTCCATAACATCACCCTATCAGATACTCAACGTGTGATGTTGGCATATATAGCTGGCAGACATACATTATTTCCTGAGCACGATCTGCATTTGAGAGTTGACTATTACTTTTTATGTATATTTGCTACATTTTATTTTTTTTATATATATTAATTTGTTATTTTATTTATTTATATGTTGAATTATCACTACAATATAATTTGCTTTTAGTGGGATATATTTAGCGACATTTAATTTAAATGACGCTATTTTAAATTTCTTATAGTGTATATAGAGGATTTAGTGACATTTATTAGAGCCTTTAGCGGCATATTAAAAAGTCACACTAAAGCTTTTAGCGACATAGGATCTAGTAACATTTCTCACAAATGCCACTATAGACTATAGTGACAATTACATATGCCACTAAAGACCAAATTAAGTGTCGCTAAATCACTTTATAGTGGAACTTCAAATAAAAACTAATAATTATTACACTAAAAATATGAATTAGTGGCCTTTTTCTAATGCCACTAAATCCAATGTCGCAAAAAGCTAAATTTGTTGTAGTGTATACAAATCTAAAAAGTATGCGATTAGACGATTCAAATAAGATCCCACTTGACTATATTTTTACTTACACATTAGTCGCAATATATAAAATAAGCTTGAACATTGAATAGTGAACAAAATTGAAATGTAGCGAGTATTTCAGAACGGAGAAAGATAAACTTTGACATACATTTATAAATTTCGACTTAACTAAGTTTGATCTAAACCGTAAACTAATTTAGATTACACTGTTACTTTAACATTTGGTTTGATTTATTGTCTAAATGGCCTGGTCTGATTTATCTTCAAATAAATTACAATTTACGGTATGTTCCTTGTTTTGTATTTTTCAGACTAGATCAGGTGCAAACCACATTACACTACAACATAATTTGCTTTTAGTGGGATATTATTTAGCGACATTTAATTTATATGTCGCTATTTCAATTTGCTAAGATTATATATAGAGGATTTAGTGACATTTATTAGAACCTTTAGCAATATATTAAAAAATCACACAAAAGATTTTTGCAACATAAGATCTAATGACATTTCTCACAAATGTCACTATAGACTTTGGTAACAGTTACATGTGTCTCTAAAGACCAAATAAAATGTCACTAAAGACCAAATAAAGTATTACTAAATTACTTTTCGTGGAACATCAAATAAAAACCAATAATTATTAAATTAAAAATATGAATTAGTGACATTTTTTTGATGCCACTAAATTCAATGTCGCAAAAAGTTAAATTTGCTGTAGTGTTATGACTAAAAACCATAATTTTTTTTCCAAAAAAAATATGTTGCTTCTTAAATATTTTAAAATATTTATTTATTTTTTATATATTAATTTAGAATGATGATGATGCAATCAACTAACTACAAATTAATACTCTCTCTGAACCAATTTAGGTGTCCCATTTAATTGGACACACTTGTCGAGGTATCATTTTGACTCTTAATATCTCTAATTATTTTTAAATAAAAATTATGAAAAGTTGATAAGAATAATATTTGTATTGAGACGAATCAAACAAGATCTCACATGACTATGTTTTAACTTATGGATTGAGAATAAATATAAATAAAACGAGATTGATGAATAGTGTAAAAAACCAAATGGGACAATTAAATTGGTTCGGAGGGAGTATATTTGATGATGTAGGTGCAAACTATTTGCATAAACACAGATATTAATTTGAAAATATTTTAAAAATAAAAGACTGTACACCAGACCAAATTATTGTAAAAAGGTTATGTTCGGTTCGGTTCGATCTGGTGATTTAAACGGTCTGGTTTGTTCTAGTAAATTTTTGGATCATAAGTTTTGGTTTTGTCTTACTTTAGTGTCAGATCAGACCGTGTGCACCTTAGCTTACATTGCTAAAATAATACTCCTATCTCCAACTCCAAGCAATAAAAGCAACATTTTAATTTGACATGAATATTAAGAAAATAATTGATTAAATTATATCAATATATCATTGTTAATTTTGAATAATGAGGAAAATATAAAAGTTAATGATGTTTGTACTTTGTAGTAGAAATAAAAATAGAAGTTAAATTTAGTTATAATTTGTATTACATGGAAGAAGAGAAATGTCTATTGTAGATCAAAATAAAATGTTCACGTGTCCTAAAATGAGGTTACCCAAACCAATTTATGTCCAAGTCTTTGGCATTGAAGGTGATTGAATTAAGATGGTTAAAAAAGGTTGATAAATGATGATCTTTAAATGTATTTAGAAAAGAAAAAAAGGTCAATAATCTGGGGCGACACTCAAAAATGCTTTTATAATGCTTAAGTTAGACGGAGGACGAATATGAATATAAAAGTATAATTTCTTAAACAAAATTAAAATAAAACTAACATTTTTTTCAAAGACCATCGTTGACTTGGCTTACACAAAGTTCCAAATGTCTCCCGAGAGACCGTCTATGGCAAAGACGACTCTCCTAACCGTCCAACCCAATGATTTCAAATTTAAAAATAAAGTTAATGATTAATCAGTTACTTATTTTACATAATGAGCTAATCCATATTTACCCATCTATGCTATATACGGTCTATAACAAGAATTTATAAACAAAGTTATGAAAGGTCTTTAACTTTATATTGAAGCCCACTAAACATTGTATCTTTGTTCCAAAACGTAAGCCCTACGCACATAGGCGAATCAGCAGGTTGTGATATGTATCTCAATGATAATGACTTTCAATTAACTTGTAGGGAAAGTTTTTTATTTTTTGGCTTTGTAGCATGATGAATTGAAAATGAATTACTTTTTTGGTTAATGTGCCCCATGAAATTAAGACATTTATGATTTTGTGTTTTGATTTTTTATAAGACATTTATGATTTCAAATATAAATACAAAGAGTGGTTGACCTCATTCTTATAAGACACTTTTATGATTGCTCAAGGACACCACCACCACCAAAGTTTAATCCCTAATAGATTGGTGTTTTTGATTTTTATCGTATGATATGACTAGGTTTTACTGAGCTGATTGTCACTGATTTACTGTTCATCTCCCCACAATATTAACTTAAAACATGAGTGACCACACTCACAAGCGAAGTTAGTTGCTCATTATTCCCGTGTTTAATATCATGGAAATATCTCTTCAAATAAAAATAATTAAGCACATTGTTTATTAGACTTGTATTACTATGATTGCAAATATATCTTGTTTCATGAGTTGAAATCTAGTACTTCTTTTGCAGGATTGTCGAGAGTGTTGGGGAGGATGTCAAAGAATTTAGCGAAGGAGATTTCGTGCTGCCATTTTTTTTGGCGAATTGTGGGGAATGTTTTGATTGTAAATCGAAGAAGAGCAACCTATGTTCAAAACTGCCATTTAAGCTGTCATGTTTGATGCCAAGAGACGAGTCTAGCAGATTTACAGATACAAAAGGAGATATTTTGTACCATACTTTGCATGTCTCGAGTTTCACTCAATATACGGTTGTGGATGTTGCACATGTTACCAAAATTGACCTGGCAATACCGCCTAATAGGGCATGCCTTCTTAGTTGCGGAGTCTCTACAGGTAACTTTGTCTAAATACTTTCACATATTTCAACTCTACATCCATCGTAACTATTTTCAATTATATAAGAATAAAATTCACAAATGTTGAACTTGTAAGTTGTAACCATTAGATCAATGAAAAATATTCCATCAACCAAATACCATAAGGTCGCTTTCACCTAGGCGGAATTTGATGTTTAGGTATCGGATGTACGCAATATTATCCTTATAAAAAATGAGTTGTTTCCGAATGCACATATGGAGACAATTAACTTGATACATGTTTTTCTCAGCATGCAGTTTACTGACAGAAACATTGACCTTACAGGTGTTGGTGCTGCTTGGAAAACAGCACAAGTTGAAGAAGGATCAACAGTTACTATATTTGGCCTAGGCGCAATCGGATTAGCGGTATCCCACTCAATTGATTCTTTTATAATGCAAGGCAAAATTAAGACTTTGGCATTTTTGTTGTTGATGTCTCGGTTTTGTGGGAAAGGTTGCAGAAGGAGCGAGGCTTTGTGGAGCAGCCAGAATCATCGGTGTAGATGTAAATCCTGATAAATTTGAGATAGGTAATTAGATGCAGATGTCTTTTTTTTGGTAGATTATGCTTGTTCTTATGTTATTTTCCTAATCATTTTTTACAGGAAAGAAGTTTGGAGTCACAGAGTTCGTCAACCCGAAGGACAATGCAACTAAACCTATCAGCCAGGTTTGAATCCTTTATTTTCACGGCTAGATTGCTTGTGCAGTACAATTACAATACAACATTACATTACCTTAATACCATTAAGTCATTCCAAAAACAATGATGTTTGATCAATCATAGAAAATTTCATCAGCAATTTTACATAAATAAGAATCACAAATTAATTTTTTTTTGTTATGAAAGGAAAGGTAGGCTATTATTAGAAAGGACTAAAGTCCGAAGAATTACAAAGAATTTGATGAGTCATTATACTATAGTCTGCTATAATTCAAAACCATAGACCTCGCATTGACACGCGCTCATACTGTGCAGGTTATTAATGAGATGACTGATGGAGGTGCAGACTACTGCTTTGAGTGTGTGGGCATGAATACATTAGTTGAAGAAGCTTTTGCTTGTTGTAGAAAGGTCTATCTCTTTATTAAACCAAAATCATTGATCAAATTCTCTTAGGTAGTGTTTAGCAACATAGAATTCATTTAAAAATACGGAATTTAAATTTGGTATTCAAATTCAAGAATTGTAAATAACACCTAAAAACTTGGAATTTGCAAATCTTAATACTTGACCAATTTTACATTACTATTGAACTACTATGTAGAATTGATTCAATTCTACATTCCCCAAATTCAAAATTTGCTAAACATAGGATTTAGGCCAATTCAATATTTGGAAATGAATTCTAAGTTGCCAAACATACCATTAGATTTATCTCAAATACTCCCGTTTCGAAAAAAAACACGCAAACATTCATATAATAACTGAATTTGACACTTGTACATGTACTTATGTTTTAGATACATACAGTACCCAAGTCTGAGTATCATAGCATCTTCAAACTCACATTTCAAGATTTTGTATTGTCTGTCATAGCATAAAGACTAATGAGTTTCGTCTGGTGTAGCAGGGTTGGGGAAAGACGGTTGTTCTAGGGGTCGATAAGCCGAATTCCAAGTTGAGCCTAAGCTCTCATGATGTTTTACATAATGGGAAAATCCTTACTGGATCTCTATTTGGAGGCATCAAAGCCAAATCTGATATATCCACTCTGGTTAATTGGTACTTAGACAAGGTAATTTTATATTTCCACTCTACGAAATTATGATCAAGATGTTATATAACTAGCTCATTTCAACCATAGTGCAAAAATCATATCCTATCAACGGATATAAAACAGGGCGATATAGTTATATGATAACCGCATTAACTTATAATGAAATCACGAAACAACATTTTTGCACTATGGGTCTAATGTTAAGGGGTCGGAAATTCAGGGATGTTACACTAATTGATCCCAAAAGCTAAATCATACATGACTTGTTGACATTTTTACTATTGTTTCATAACTTGTACCAGAAACTGAGGCTCGATGAGTTTGTAACACACGAAATGAAATTTGAGGAAATCAACAAGGCCTTCGATTTGCTTCTTGAAGGAAAGTGCCTTCGATGTGTTATATGGATGGATAACTGAAGATTATGTTGCCTTCTTATATCATATGAAAGCGTCTGCATCTGAGTTTAGTAAAAGTTCATTCACACTCTAAATACTTTTTAAATTTGTTTCTTTACACTGATTTTTTTAAAAAGGATAAGATATACATCGTGTTCATGATGTACCCAAAGATGACATTGGTAGTGAATGTATTATTTGAGTTTATAGTACTTCATACTCCATCATTCTAATAAATTTGCTATTTATAGTGAGATATTTATTCACATCATATGTCATTTAAAACATACTTTTCGTAAAAGGTGAGTAAAGAAGAACATAGTCCAAACTCAATTGATTGCTTAGAGTATAATATCATGGAGGAACATACCCGTTGTTCATCTTTTGAATTTCTCTCCAAGTCACAATCTACTAACATCGTATCTTTTGTTAAGTGTCGACCTTAACTAGTAACTAACCAATTTTCCTAGTAAGACTCCTCTGTGAAATCTCTCCCGAGTCAAATTTGCATATACGTTACCAATAGTAATCGAATCAATATACACTACGTTATTTGGGACTCCAATTCTATCGAAATTTTATCTTATTACATCTCACATATGATATTTAAACTTATAATACTAATATACTTATAAAAAAAACTAATATAACCTTTATTTTCGTATATAGTCCCAATATAATCCTTGTTAATGTATAAAAATAAACATGGTTAATGAAATAAATGAGGATTAGTGATCTCCATATTATCGTTTCTAATCGTATTGATTTGATTTCTTCGAATTGTTTGTTTAAATTTCGATTAAAAGATCTTGAAATCACATCCCAAAGGTAACCTAATCCATCTTAGACTTTTGAAGAAGGAAGGAGTTATAAAGACCTCTAGCTTTTTTCAAAGTCATATAAGCAGATTTTCCCAAAGAAGCTAAAGTATGATCGAAAGAATACTTGTGAATCTCATCCCAAACTTTCATGAAAGCATCTTGAAGGTCTGGAAAAGACTTATGAAGATTTTTGAGACGACTTCACACTGATCTCAACTTAGACTTCACTTAACCTGAATAGACCATGCTTCCTTAACAATATCAAGGTACTTCGAATGATCACGCCAACGACAGGGAAGAGGAAATGATTTACCATCATTGCAGGATAAGCTTTAGTTTGCAGTCTTTTGAAATTTTGTTTCAAGAGAAACTGACTTTTGCTACAGAGCCAAAATGTTTTGTTTCAGGATGTCATTTTCAAACTTTAAGGCTTTGATTGTGTTTACCAGTTTTGTATGTTTTGTCTTCTTTGCTTCAATGACAATGTTAGAGCAAATGCTCTACAATGGAGATTCTAATTACAAAGAATGAAAAAGAATGTAAAAATGTAAAGAATTAAACAAACACACCCAGAATTGGAAGGTGGAAAATTCTAGTATCAAATTGATATTAGACTATAAAAACACCCGATGGATGAAGACAATTGTATTGATTAGTTCTTGATTACACACTAATCAATTCTAACAATGAAGATGAAAAACTATAGAGATTACAAGAGTAAATTGAAAATCCCCAAGTTACTCAAGAACCCTAATTTGTGGCTCTCTCTCTATCTAGATGAATCTCACATGTGTTTATCTCTCTTGATTACAATGTAATTCACGCACCACAAATAATGAGATTAATGGGTATTTATAAGCCCAACCCAATATTGAGATTATGAGCCACAATCTTTTTTTCTTCATACTTACGTGAGGTTACGTTAAGTTGATTATTTTAAAGATAAGATCTTTTTGATTTTTAAGCATGGTGCATATAATTGTAGAGCATTTGCCATTAAACATAGGTGAACTTATCTCAATATCAAATTCATCTGAGCCTTTGGAGTCACTCTATTTTTCCACCAAAGTTTAGAAAGATTAATTATTTTTAAGACATTCCTTTACTAGATGGTTTGCACATCCACAATCATAACAAGTTAGTTTTGAACTTTTATTGTAAGAAGACTTGCCTTTATTGTGTTTTTGAACTTTTTACAATTCTTATCTTCATGATTCATTCAATTCCATTGAATATTAATGCCAATGGATTTTCTACATCATCAATTTCTTCGTCATTCCACAAGGGAATTTCATTCTTTGCTTGTATTTTAGTGTCAGATTCTTCATGGAAGCTCAATGTACCAAGATCCTATGCTTCTTTAATGGTTGTGAGTTATGACCTTAGGTCCCCACTTGAGGAAGAGCTTTCATAATATTTCTTACTTTTTCTGCATTAGAGAATATCGTAATTTAAAGAAAAATAATTATTATCAAAGTGAAACCTGTCAACATTTCATTGATGTTCTCATTTGGCTTTATCATGAACATCTCGTATTGATACAACAAGATGTTGATATTTGTTTCATTCATTTGGTTGTTTCCTCATAACTAATGACCAAACTTATCCTAAATTCCTATAAATTACACTTACATGCAATATCTAAAACTTATCAAAAGTTGAAAAGTTTAGTAGAGTGGTAGGCCATGTGGCTAATCTAACTAAAAATAAAGTGTCAAACATTTACACTATGTTTGGATAACAAGTTTGGATGGAAAAGAAAAGGAGAGAAGGGGAAGGGAGAAAAGGGGAAGGGAGGGAAGGGAAAGGCAGCTAAGAGAAATGGATGGAAAGTAGCTCTTGTTTGTCTAGAAGGGAATGGAAGAGAAAGGAAGAGAGATTAATGTTTTCCTTCCAAATATTTCCACTTTTGAATAGTGGCGAAACTTGAACAAAATTTTAGGAGGGGCGAAGTTAACATAAAAAATTTAATGACATGAAAATAACTAATCTATACATCCAAAAATTATAACGTAAATTTTGAATCAAAGTAAAACTCGACACTCTTTAGCACTTTAAATGATCTATAATCTCATTGACACTATATGTCTTTGTTATTTGTCTCTAAATGTATATTACTAAACTATTAGCAAGAAAATCGTCGCCCATTTCGTTACGAAGTCTTGTCTTTAAAATTGATTGTTTTATTGTATATATGAGTTTTTCAATGATTCAATTATTCGCTTATTCAAACTAATCATTAAATAAAGATAAGAAAATTCAATTAATAATATAAAACAAACCATTTATCCTTCAATTATGGATGGTAAGCTTAATTTTTTATTTTGCCGATTCTCCCAATGGCTTTTTTTTTCAGTTGTTAAATGATAATTTCAATGATAATTTTATAATTTAGTATTACTTAAGATTTTTTTTATTTTGTTCAATTATTCTCTTTCTTTAATTGTGTCGCTTTTATTTGTTGGGCTAAATTTATAAAAAAATATTCAATGACCGTTGTATATTAAATAAAAATTGCCGAAAATCTCGGAAGAGCGAAGCCCCTACTCGCCCCAACTAAGTTCCGCCATTGCTTTTGGAGGTATTACAATCCTTACAAAATTTATTCATATTTTCTTCCAGATCCCTCCCCTCCAAATCCTTGTGTTAATGAAATTTCAAATTTATTTGTTGATTTTCAATTTATATTTGGGTGCCTAAATTTATACATTGTGCACTTCAATAATAATAATCATTTTATTTTTCCCATAACTTTAAAAGAGATAAAACGCTTCATACGTTTTAGTCCGTTTATATCGTCTAATGATAATCTTTACCCGTATAAACTAGTATCACTATTGATCAATTAATCGAATTTTAATTTGTATTTTTTATTAACCTTTAAGTTAAAATATATTTAAGTGAGATTTTATTTAATTCGTTTCAATATAAAAACAATTAATATCAACTTTTATTTTGTGATTAAAAAACTTATTTTGATTAAAAAATTATTTTTCATATAAATGACTAAATTTCAGTAGTTTAGTAAAACAAAACCATGTAGTCATCAATTGAAAAATAGGATAGTATATTGCAATTTTTTTGTAAGTGTCACAATATTAAGAGGACAAGAAATTATACCTTAGAAGGTAATTGTATGCAATTCATTTAAATTTGTTTTGATTGAATTCACTCTTGATGAACTTAAGGTGTATCACTTAACATCAAGTACTGTTTGATGAATTACAATCTTTGCAATTTCTAACAAAAGTTAATTACTCTCTTGAAAGAACACAAGTGAAAGAAAAAGAGCAAGATAGAAATCAGAATAGGTGTGGTTTTCACTCATCCCCAAGCCTCTATTTATACTACTCCAAGTATAACTAAGAATCATGAGAATTCAATCACCTATTGATGACCAATATTGATAGCCTCTAATCAATACCTATTATAACATGGTATTCATGAGCATTATTCTTCTCCATACCTCCTTTGTAACTCTATAAATAATGTGGAATAAGTATGGGAATCCAATGCAATCAACTCAAAGGAAACGTAATGACTCAATGGCCATATCTGAACAAAAAGCAGAGGCAAAAGAATCATGACCATATCTAAAATAATGTGGAATAAGTATGGGAATCCAAATGACCTTTATTGACATAATCTGATTGCAATTAACGCTTGTTCAATTAAATCCCTACTCATGGCTTTCGTAAAAGAATCAGCCACATTGAACTAAGTGTTCACATTGTCAAAAGTTATGATCCCATTAGAGATAAGTTCTTACACTAGGATGTGCTCGAGAGCAATGTGATGAGCCTTACCATTATACACTTGACTAAAGCCTTACTTAAAGTCGTCATGCAATTTACATGAATCGCCACCGATTAAAAAGGCTTAGGTAACAAAGGTATCTCAAACATAAGATTCCTTAACCACTCAGCTTCACTAGATGCTGAAGCAAGAGCTATGAACTCCGTTGACATAGTGGAATCAGCAATTCATGTTTGTTTCTTAGAGGACCATGACATGACACCTCCCCCATAAACAAACACCCAACCACTAGTAGATGAATTATCCTATTGATTAGTGATCCAACTAGCATCTGAGTAACCTTCTAAAATAGAAGGTTCACCGCTATAAGTTATACCATAATCCTTGCTACGCAACAAGTATCTTAATACTCTCCTTATCGCCATCCAATGATGGTGACCCGGGTTGCTTGTAAATCTACTAAGTTTACCAAACGCAAGAGCTATGTTTGGTCTTGTACAGGTCATGGCATACATCAAAGATCCAATAACCTTTGAATACTCCAATTGTGAAATTGGTTGGCTGGTATGTTTGGCAAATTTCATACCAGGTTCCATGGCAGTAGAGACTGGTACCTTATCAAGCATGCTAAACCGCTTAAGTATTTTCTCAACATAGTGAGATTGACTTTCCTTGATTCGGTTACCTTGTCTCATGATTTTAATACCGAAGATCACATTGACCTCCCCCATATTCTTCATCTGAAAGGGCCAAGACAAAAAGTATTTTGTCGCTTGAACTTGAACTAAACTAGTACCAAAGATGAGTATGTCATCTACATATAGATAAATGATAACCCCATTAACATGGCTATCAAATTTGCTATAAATGCACTTATCGACTTGATTCAATTTGAATCCAAAGGGCAAAATGGTTTCATCAAGTTTTTGATGCCATTGCTTAGGTTCTTGTTTAAGTGCATATAAGAATTAACAAGTTTACTCACCTTTTACTATTCTCATTCCAAAACAAACCTTCGGGTTGTTTCATATAAACTTCCCCATTTAATTCTCCATATAGAAATGCGTTTTTAACATCGATTTGATTTATCTCTAGATGATAAATTGTAGCCCAAGCTACCAATAACATAATAGTGGTTATTCTTGCAAACGGTGCATATTATCGAAATGATCGATACCAAGCTTTGTTCTAAATCCTTGTGCTACTAAACGGGCCTTGAACTTGTCAATTGTACCAACAGTCTTCATTTTCTTTCGAAAAATCCACTTCCAACCTATTGGTTTACAAGTAGGAGGAAGATCCACTAACACCCAAGTGTTATTTCACAAGATGGATTACATCTCATCATCAATAGCCTATTTCCAAAAAACACTAACATGTGATGTCGTAGCATGGCTATAAGTCAATGGGTCACCTTCCACATTGAATAAATATGTAACACTAGAAAACTTTCGCTTCTAGTACCTTCAACCAAATATACGTCGAAATTCGGTACAAAGCTTTTAGTTTTCCGTTGTTTCTTACTCTGTTTTGGAATAGGATCAACAACTTGTTGTTCACCTAGTTGTAGATTTTCATCGACATCTACAGGTGAACCTTGTTGATTATCATCAACATCCTCATTGGTACTAACTTGTAGATTTCTTTGTCTACTCAAACATGAATATCTATTTTCATCAAAAATTGCATCTCTTGACTCAATAATCGATTGAAAAGACATGTAGTCATTTTGTTCTATAACATAGAACCTATAGGTTTTGCTATGAATAATATAACCTATAAAAATGCATTATATCCATCGTTCACTGAGTTTCTTTCTTTTGTTACTGAGAAATCTTACAATGGCTCTACAACCTCAAACCATAAGATAGCTTAAGTTTGGTTTTGTTTTGTAACAAAGCTCATAAGGAGTCTCCTTATATGTTCTCATTAGAACCCGATTAAGAATGTGACAACCCGTACACATTGTTTCACCCCAAAATCCATCACTCAAAACCGAGTAAGATAACATGGAATTAACCATCTCTTGTAGAGTACAATTTTTCCTCTCCGCCACACCATTTGATTGTGGTGCGTATCCGGCGGTTGTTTCATGTATAATACTCATTAAATTAAATTAGTTTGGATCATAATATTCACTCCCTTTATCGATTCTTAACCTTTTAAGTTTACAACCATTTTGTATTTCTACTTCATTTTTATAAATGTTAAAGGAATTAAGAGCTCATCTTTTGTATGTAAAAGGTATACATAACAAAACTTGGAATAATCATCAATAAAAGTTATGACACGATTCTTCTTTCCTAATGATGGTGTACTATGAAAGTCACAAAGATCACTATGCATTAATTCCAAAATTTCAAATTATCATTCAACTTTTTTAAATGGTGTCCTTGTGATTTTATTTAGCATGCACGTTTTGCAATTTTTAGACATTTTAACACACATAGGAATTAACTCATGTTTGGACATAAAAGCAATTTTATCAAAATTAACATGTTGTAATCTAACATGCCACAAATAATGAAAATTTTCCTTTTTATTACTTAAAAAATGTGAAACATTACATATAGCATCTTTATTCAAATCCAAAGACAACTTAAAAAGACTATTACAAAGATAAGCACGTCTTACACACAAGTTATTCTTAGAGATAATACACCTATCGGCTTCAAATACTAATTTGTAGCCCAATCGATTAAAGATCGGACACGAGACAAGATTTCTATTAATTTCGGGTGCGTAATAAACATCTCTTAAAACTAAGACATTCCTCGAAGTGAACAATAGCTCAACGTGTTCTTTGCCTTGGACCATGATAGGTGCGTTATTTTCCATTAAGAGATGTTCCCCATCAACCACCTTATCAAAGGTTGTGAACCATTTTGTAGAGTTACATATATGTCTCGAAGCCCCTGAATCGATCCACCAAGACAAAGTATCATCTTGCAAAACATTTAAGTTAGTATTCGGTGAAGAAAAATTCAAAGTAATTTTTTTAATCCAAATTGCATGATTACCTTGAGTAGAAGCAAGGTTATTAGGATCGGGATTCTACCTAAGATCGTTGAGGGGGCAGGATTGTACTCGGTAGAATTGGATCGTAGGATCGTATGATCCAACAAATATTGTTCTCTTTTTAAGTTTAAGGTGTAAGTAAAAACTTATTTGACTTCATTATTAAGTTTTGAAAAAAAATACTTTTAAAAATCATTTTTAAACTGTGAATCAAAAAATCTTAAATTTTATAAAGGTATTAATATAAATACTTTGAACATATATTTATATGTAAGTGAAATTTGTAATATATGAAAATATTTTACGATTGAAACTACTTATGTAGAATCGGATCGTAGGAATGTAGAATCGTGTCATGTCATGATCCTACTACCTAAATTCTTGAGCTAAGTAGGATCGCACGATTCTATCACATTAAAATCCGTAAGATCGTAGAATCGTAAATCAAAATTAAGGTTCTATTAACTATGAGCAGAAGGATCTTTGCTTGTAGAAGCTTGACCACTCCCCTTTGCCTTCTTTTGCTTGTTTTTGAAAACAAAGCAATATTTCTTTCGATGTTCGCACTTTCCACATTCCCAACATACCTTTTCACCGGTATTGGAGCTAGTAGCCTTCCTCTTTGAAGGATCACCTTTCTTCCTTTTCTCACCGGAATGGGATAACCATATTGATGGTACCGACGTTATGATTTTCATCCTTCCGATTCTCTTGAATCCTTATGCTAGACTCAACAACGATGTATTTTCCTAGATCGAAGAGAGAAATCTCCTCTCTTTTATGCTTTAAAGAATCTCTAACATCCCTACAAGAGGGAGCCAAATTTTCTATAATGCTTGAAACAATAAATACTTCATCCATTTCGATTTTATGTAGTTTCATATTAACATGCATTCTTTGTAATTCAAGGAATTGATCAATTGCGGGGCGATTTTCAACCATCTTATCAGAATTGAAGTTACTATCTTCCGCCATGTATTTATTCTCCAAAGTCTCCCATAATTCCTTAGCGGACTCATGGTATTGATAGATGTCAAAGAGTGAATCTTACATCCCATTGAGATTGTAACCCCGGCAAATGAAATCATCGTTTTCCCATTTACCTCTTTTCCTTGATTGCTCAAGAGTTTCATTTTCTACCTTTCCCAGTTTGGGGGTACTTATCACGTAAGCCACGTCCAAATTAGTTAGGAGGATCATCATCGTTTTTTGCCAACATCAAAAATCGACACCAACAAACTTATCCAACTTAGTGAAATTAAAGGTAAGTTCTTTGATACTTGTCATCCCGAAGAAGAATATCACAAAAGATTATTACAAACTAATAATGCAAATACAAATTACAATTGGGAATTTGTCTTTATCCCTTTGTTGATTGCTAAAATAAAACTTATAAATACACTAAGATCAAACTTGAAGATTATTTGTAACGACAACCGTTACCCGAAAACTTGATACTTGTTGTTGCCGTGTGATAACTTTTCTTTGATGATATTCCCCCCCCCAAAGATACTTGAATTAAGACTTGGGAATTCCCAATGATATACAAACAACACAACACAACCTTAGTACTTAGGGTGTATCACTTAACAACAAGTGTTTGATGAATTATAATATTTGAACGTTCTAACAAAAGTTAATTACTCTCTTGAAAGAACACCAGTGAAAGAGAAACAACAAGATAGAAATTAGAAAAAGTGTAGTTTTCACTCATCCCCAAGCCTCTATTTATACTACTCTAAGTATAATTAAGAGTCATGAGTATTCAATCACCTATTGATGACCAATATTGATGGCCTCCAATAAATACATATAAAACCAAGGTATTCAAGAGCATTATTCTTCTCCATAACTCCTTTGTAACTCTAGAAATAATGTGGAATACGAATGAGAATCCAATGCAATCAACCCAAATGAAACGTAATGACTCAACGGTCATATCAGAACAAAAATCGAGTCGGCTTTTGCTCCATTTCCAGGAAAGTCGACTCAGTTTTTCCTACTGGACATAAAAGGTTTTCCAGAACCTATAGTCGAGTCGGGTTTAAGCCCATTCCAAGGAAAGTCGAGTCGGCTTTTATTACTGACTTGGTTTTCTAATTTCGTTTTGTCCTATTCTTTGAACCCCATTCGACCTTTTATGTTAATACACATTGTCCCACTACTTTTGTAGTTCTAGGTGATTAAATACTTAGGATTATTAGATACTAAATGTTCAACAATCCTCCCCCATTTAGGGTTTAATTAGCCTCTTTCTCATTTACAAAACAAATTTTATAATTTTATTTCATGCATCAACACTAATATCCCTACAGATTGAATTAACGCCTAGTACAACACACTTCACAAGTGATCGAGCTAGAATTGATATCTATTCAGGTTTGAATCAAATGACCCTTCCAACGAAGATGAAGTACACCTAAACTCAATAACAAACAGTCATTAACAAGACACGCTATAAGGCCGTGTCCGTATCTTATTCAAAAGTTTATCATATGCGGTATGCCAATCTTGACTAC
>CM033461.1:15943037-16210537 GCA_019425755.1 Amaranthus cruentus
ATATAACCATCATCATCATATCGAGTGTTTCCCGCACATAAATATATCTATAGTCAGGTTCTAGGGAAGAAAGATCGACGGCGTCTCATACGTATAAGGATAGGGCCGTCAAATGTAGGGGTGTTCATTATCAGGTATCGGGCTAATCGGGTACCCGGTTTGCTGGGTACCTTTTCAACGGCCCGTGTCCCGGCCCATTTAATGCGGGTACCCTATTTTCGGGTAAACGGGTCGGGACACCGGGTACCTGGTTATTATTTTTGATTATTTAATTATAGTTTTTAATACAAAATTCTAGGTAAAATCTTGGACTAATTTACAGATTTAGGCAAAATAAACCAACAAAATGAAAACCGAAAAAATATGAAATAAAAAAACTGAAAAAAAAAATGGAAATAACAAAACTGAAAAGAAAAACTGAAGTCTCTGATTACGATTTCTCACTTGATAAAAGCTTTATCATAGTGTGGCAATCAACACAAATTCTAAGGAAGCAAAGGCTGTTGGGCTGGGATTTGGAAGAAACAGTTGCTGGGTTGATATCGGAATGGGAAATGACTCATTAAAACCCTAATTAAAATAAAAATATATATACTAACTATTAACCGGGTCATTAACGGGTACCCAGATCAATTTGAACTCGGCCCTTGACCCGACCCGGTAAAGGCGGGTCGGGTACCTGACCCGGTAAAGGCGGGTCGTGTACCCGACCTGGAGTTTTAATTTTTTTTATTTTTTTGACCCGCCATTTATGAAGCGGGTCGGCGGGTCAGGTCGGGTACTTTTGAACACCCTTAGTCAAAAGAGTCTTTCAGCTCAAAAAGGGTCTTCCAAGGGAGGAACTTACAAGTAGCCGAAATCCTGCATCTTACACCCACGTTAGCCAAGCATAGGAATCAACCAACCAAAAGCATAATAACTGACTTACACACTAAAAGGATACGTATAGATAACTAAAAAAACGAGAAAGGTAAGAGATGCGGTAAAGAGCGATGATGAAAGGCAAAGAACAATAACAAACCAGTCTAGTAATCTTGTACGTGGATAAGTGTAACCTGACCCGCCATATATATATAATATTTAAAATTTGAAAGTAATTGTTGACAAATCGTTCTATTCGAATGTCACAACTTTTCATGAGTGGCATTTAACGTACGTATAAGATTTAAAATTCGAAATTTGAATTTATAAAAAGAAAAAAATAATAATAAATAAATAAAAACAAAATATACACTTACCTATTTGGGAGGTGACAGTTTGGGCAATATTAATGGGTAGAATAATTGTCATTATTATGGCAAATAATTTATTGCCTAACTTAATACATTCTTATTCTTATTGAGGAATAAAACCATTAGTTTCTTTAGGGATTTCTCTAAGAAAAAAACAAAAAAAAAACTTATTCACATTCTTTTTGATCCATTTGAAAATAAGAGCAAGAGGGAGGAAGGGTTTTGTTTGATTGTTCTTCGGGTTTTGCTCGTAATCATTTATTCGTTGCGGATTTTGTAAGTTTCGTTCTTCTTCTTAATTCTTAATACTATTATAAATCTTGTGTGTTAGTTTATTTTTTTTTAAAAAACGTGTGTTATAAAAAAAATTATTTCGTTTCTTTTATGAAAAAAAATAACAATAATAATAATACTAATAAAAAAAATATAACTATAAACATAATTGTATCTTGTGAATAATTTAAGTGTTAATGTAAGTGACATGTAGATCTAGAAGTTTGATGTTGAAATTTTTATCTTTTATGTGTATTCTTGATGTTAAAGAAAAGTGTATATAAATTTGTTGTCCTTTGAGGTTTGTGGAATAATTTATATGTGATTAAAAAAAATAAATAAATAATAAAGGATACTTCGAATAATAAAAATTTTTCCTTATTAAGATATTAGCTAAGATCTTGCAAGTATTTATTTTATTTGATAAATTGAAGTTCAAAATATTGAGATTTTGTGTCGTAATGATTTTAGTTATTTGGAAAATAATTTAAATAAATATGAAATACAATTTTAGGTTGTATAAAATTCAATTTTTGGACAGAAATATTCTGTCTCGGTTTGCGTGACGTGGTTCCATGAATTCGTAGTGTGGATTATGGGACATTTTGGTGTTCGGTAGAATTAACAATCGCGTAGGCGTTTAAAAAAATGATTAAAAATAGTAAACGACCTTTAAAAACTATGAAATTTAGTACCCAAGGTAATTGGTACCTTCCAGACACAATGGTGAAGTCGGTTTTTCCGTTTTGCACATCAAATTCTGCCGAAACTGGTCGATTATACTACTGTCCGCTTTTGAAATAATTAATTAATTAGGTGACAACTTATATTAGTATGTAAATATTTAAATGAAAATTAAATGATTGAGTTTAGAGTCACTTGGATGCTGATTTGGAATACGCTCTAATGCGTGTTTTGTTTCTTTGGGTGTTGTTTGTGTTAGGACCTCAATTCGTGAGGGCTCATTAAAGTGTTTTCTTAATTCCCGAGATTGTGATTGCGTGCTTGTTTGAAAAAGGTACGTACACGCTGAGGTTGATTATACATATTACTTTGGATATCATCTTTATGTGATTTTATTGTTGGATCATGTTGGTTACTAAGAAATAAATTCACACAAGGACTTAGACCCCCGAATAATAAATAAATAGTAATGAACAGTCTTTCTAAAGAGAAATTGGTTCGGATACCCAATAGGGTTATAAAAAGGATATTTTAATAAGGAAGATTGAAAATAGGTACCCAATAGGGTAATTTGGTCCCCATCGGCGAGGCCCTAATAAGGGCCACCATGGGGGGTTTGCATACTCTTCACCTTGGCGACCCGTTAAGATATCGGGCAACGTCTTGGGCGGTAGTTGCCTTGGGATTAGCTCTCCCTTGTGTATTCTACCAAAAGAAAATTTATTATTGGAATAAGAGATTGGTGATTTGGAGATGGACTATGGTACACAATGGATTTAAATGGAAGATGATAAATTGTATTAGAGCCTTGGTATGCTAGGTGGATTGTGATGAAAATTAATGTGTGTTGTTATGCATATCAACGTCTGCCTCTAACGTCAACTGTGTTTCGAAAACCGGCGATGATGTTGTCCTTGACGACTAGCAGATTACTTGCAGGTTGGGAAATCATGAGTGAGGAATCGACCTTAACATTGAGACCTTGCAAAAATTATCTCGTTAGGTTTTGAAAGTTTAAAGTTTTAGCTTTGTTTTTCGATGGATTTTATTATGCTAGTTTATTTTAATAATTAGAGGCCCGAGGGGGTTCTCGAGTTGTATGAAGTTTTCACTCTGGATTTTCTTTAATTTATCTGATGCCTTATTTTGTTTGACGTAGTCTCTACCATCAGAACAAAACCCGCTCAGGGTGGAACGAATTCTTGGACTTTTGGAGCTTAAACTTTCGTTACTGGTTCGGATGTCACTTGGAGAATATGACTTGTGTAGTTTTTTTTTGGTTGACTTTATCCGGGCCATTACAATAAGGCGCCGCCATTTGGCCCTATCCCTGGTCAGGTCCTTAGAGAGGCCAAGTTCGTGCAGGTCGCTTTTAATGTGCTCTTCCCATGTCCTCCTAGGTCTTCCTTGGCTTCTGTAATAGTCCGAGTTAAAATGAAACGGATATTCACATGTAAATAAGAATTCCTAGCTACATGTCGGACATTTAAGTTAAACCGAATTCTAGGACCGATGACGTTCTTGTGACAAAAAAATAAATAAATAACAACAATAAAAAATAAGTCAGCGGATGTCTTAAAAGTTTATAACTCGAGAACCTTTTGGCCTCATCAAACCAATTATTGTCTATAAGGTAAAAGTACTTGCTACAGAAAAATAAATTAATGTTCTTTAAACATATAACAATAATCAAGTGTATCGGATTGCTCAACTACGAGTTCTAATGTCTAATTCTCACTCGTGCAATCCCACCTGCAATCAACCTTAGTAGCACGACAATCCAACACAATCACCTCACGTCCGGTATCCCAACCTCATATGAATCGAGGTTAAATTAAGGATCAAAGGATTAAATTAGAACAATTGAACACTCAAAAATTATCCCTTAGTTTTTTTTTTCTCTTTTCTCTCTAATTTTTGAATGGAATGAAGCAAATGAAAAGAAAAATTCTAATTTTAGCTTCTACCATCCACCTCCATATGAAAGGTTACAGCATGTTTAAGAGATGAATTAATTCCTATGCTTAATTGAGCACTTAAATTGCAATAAGGGAGGGGGTTACATGAACTCCTCCAAGAGTCTTCTAGAACCGGCACCCCTTCCACTTCCCCCTTTTAATTTTTTTTATTAATTTAATTAAGTTGTTCGATTAATTTGTAAGACGGTAAAATACGTTACGTGACCAACTTGTTATGCGAAAAAACACGCGCGCAAACTAAAACGATGAACGAAATAAAATATATGTATTTATATATTTTAATCGTCTAAAATATATTAATAATTATTTATTTAAAATCACATTTTAACGGGGCGTTACAATTTCTCTTGCCCTCCACTATGATGCACTCGATCTTTCTTACTGGGGTGTCATGGGTGTTTCTCTACACATGCCCAAACCATCTCAACCTGTTCTCCCGCATCTTTGCAGAGAGAGGTGCAACCCCTAACTTCTCCCTAAACTCCTGATTCCTCATCCTGTCCATTATAGTCTTACCACACATCCATCTCAGCATGCGCATCTCTGTTACATCCATCATATGTTCGAAAACCTTCTTTACAGGCCAGCATTATGTCCCGTACAACAAAGTTGGCCTAATTGCAATGCGATAAAATTTAACCTTTAGTCTACTAGGGAATCTTTTATCACAAAGCACCCCAGTCGCTACTCTCCACTTAAGCCATCCTGTCTGTATACGGCTAGTAACGTCTCCATCAATCTCCCCATTACTCTGAATTAATGAACCCAGATATTCGAACTTGGACGTACATATAACTACTTCACCTCCGATACTCACCTCTGGCTCCCCTAACGATTCTATCCCACTGAACTCACATCGCATGTATTTTGTCTTTGAACGGCTTATGTGCATCCCCTTACCCTCCAAGGTTTCCCTCCATTCTTCCAATTTGCTATTTGCCTCCTCCTTAGTTTATGCAGCTAAAACGATGTCGTCAGCGAAAAGCATACACCATGATATGGTTTCCCAGATGGATTTTGAGATTTCTTCCATAATGACCGCAAAGCTGAAAGGACTAAGTGTTGATCCCTAATGTAGGCCCACTCTAATACTGAAAGTCTCTGTTAGCCCCACCGGTGTCTGAATGTTAGTTGAAACTCTGTCATACATGTCTTGTATAACCTCAATGTACCTTGATGGCGTACCTCTATGCTTGAGGTTGTCCCAAACGATGCTTCGTGGTATACTATCATACGCTTTCTCCAGATCAATGAACACGAGATGAAAATCCTTCTTTCACTCCCTATACTTTTCCATCAATCTCCGAAAAAATATGAATCGCCTCGGTGGTTGATCTTCCCGGCATGAAACCAAACTGGTTCTCTCTAATCACCGTCTCTCGTCTAATTCTTTTCTGAATAACTCTTTCCCACAGTTTTATAGTGTGGCTTAGGAGTTTGATACCCCTATAGTTCTCGCATTCTTGTACATCACCCTTGCTCTTAAACCATGGGATAAGTGTGCTAATCCTCCACTCCTTCGGCATCTTACTAGATCGTAAGATTGCATTGAAGTGTTTAGTAAGCCAATGAATGTCCTCCTCTCTTAAGCCCCTCCACACCTAAATCGGAATGTTATCCGGTTCAACTGCCTTAAAACTCCCCACCTTTTTTAAGGCTTCTCTTACTTCTGGCTTGGTTATATCACCAGTCGACCCATAAACCTGTGTTCTTTGGGTGCCCAAAGTCTGTCGACTTTCTTGTGTAGGACCCCTTGTCATATTGGGTAGTTGGGAAAAATATTGCTGCCATCTTAATTTGATGTCCTCTTGTCTAATGAGTATTCGTCCACTCTCATCCTTGATATACTTCATTGCCCCTAAGTCTTCCCTCTGCTTGGATCTGGCTTTAGCCAACTTGAAAATATATTTCTCCCCCTCTTTGGTATCAAGCTTTTGATGAAAGGCTTCAAAAGCATGACTCTTTGCCTTTACGACTGCTTTATTCGCCTCCTATTTTGCTTCTTTATACCGCTCTTTCATTTATGTCCTAACTTCCTCCTCCGTAGAAGCGATAAGCTCCTTGAATCTCATGTTTTTGTTCTTTATCTTCTCTTGCACCTCCTTGTTCCACCACCATGATTCTCTGTACTCCCTTGAGTTCCCTGTCGTCACCCCTAACGTCTCCTTCGCCACCATAGGAATGGTTTTTGCCATAGATTCCCACATTTGATTTGCGTCGTCTGAAATACTAGGGTAACCTAACGTTTTGATCTTGCTTGACAGGGTAGCGACCGTATCTCCTTTTAGACTACCCCACCTGATCGTTTCCTTGCCCTTAGACTTTCTCTCGACAATCTTTCTCCTCATACGGAAAACTAGTACCAATAACCTATATTGGGTAGGCATCTCAGTGCTAAGCACAACCTTACAGTCGAGGCACGAGCTTCGATCACTCCTACGTACTAAAAAGTAGTCTATTTGGGTGGCAAGCCCACCATTGTTGTACGTTATCAAGTGCTTATCCTTCTTTCTAAAGATCGAGTTTGCTATAACCAAATCTTTAGCAAGCACAAACTCAAGAAGGGTCTGCTCACACTTATTCTTACATATTCCTACGTACTAAAAAGTAGTCTATATATATATATATATATATATATATATATATATATATATATATATATATATATATATATATATATATATTTAAAGTTCATTATTGATCTGTAATTTTAGACTATAGAATAATTTTTGTTTTATTCCTTAAAAATGATGTTGGATATTTTCATTACTATAGAACTTTTCAAATTAAGATTTAATTTATTACTAGGGAAATAATAATTTGGTTACTTTATTTTAGTGAAATTCCACGTGGTGAACCCGAGTTTTAGGCTTTTTCACAAATGTTTTTTTACATCCACGTATTGACCTTGAACTTTCAACTTTTTCATGTGGTAGATAAAATGTTAAGTTTTTGGTTAAATTAAGTAACTATTTCGACTGAATTTCAAAATATATGCTTAATTATGCTGATTATAACGTTTGTTTTTTCAAAAAAATATCATTACGTTCGATAAAAATAGCGTAAAATTAACAGGAAAAAGCGTCCCTTTTGTCTATCACGTAGAAAAATTGGAAAGTTAAGGTCATCATGTGGATAAAAAAATGTTTTTCGACCACGTAGGAAAGCCAAAAGTTCTGGATTGCCACATGGAATTTCCTTTAGTTTATTTGTAAGATTGTGTCTTAGAATTTGTAACTACCCATCTAATTGATTATAAGTATGATCTCGATCCTCATAACCTCATAACCTTGACTATATTAATAAAAAAAAATAATACTCCATATACAATATAAAACAGTGAAAAGTAAAAAGGTAGAAACATTATTGTTCCTTTTCATTTAATATAATTTTCAATTGCAACATGATATTCTCATAGTTGATTTTGATTTATTATAGTTTTTAATTGGAAATTTTACTTTTAAAAGTTACACATTTGATTGGTTGTCTTTGAAATCTTACCTTTCATTTTATTTGAAAGGTCCTACATCTACCCTACATTTTCTTTTAAAGAAAACAAATCAATTCAATTATATTGATACCAAATTGAAGGTAATAAGAGTAAATCAAATATGAGAACCAATGATAGTAGTAAGAAATCTAATCCAATGAAGAAACAACCTAAAAAATTAGTAAAATCCCATAAAGCTGAACAAACCAATTGAATCAACATGGTTTATTTGATTTCAATTGGGGTAATTAATCTAATGGGCTCATAACTAAGATGTATGCTTGATTTTTATAGGGTTTTTAGTTGAATTCAAGTTGTTTTGATCTAATGGTATTCCTGTTGAATTAGAGTGCTTAAATTTCAATTTGTAATGCCTTTTCTTTGTTAATTTGATTGAAGAATAATTTGTGTAAGGGTGTTTTGCACAAGGGACAGGGACTTGTGAGACTTTAAGATGAGACTTTTAAGTTGAGACTTTGAAGATAAAAAAAAGTCTCATATTTATTTGCTATGGTAGAGACTTGGAAGAAAAAGATAAAATAAAAGTCTCAACTCAAATACCTACCCTCCCCCCAATATATTTTTCTTGTGGACTTTCACCCATTTTAGTTGCATTCCCTATTCTCATTCCCTTTAAACAAACATAGAATTGGACTTATGTTTAAAACAAAGTCTCATTCCCTTCCTCAAATCCCTCACGCCAAACACACTCTTAATTTTTTTTTTGTTTAAGAACAAATTAATTAAAAGGGATGTGGTATTTTTGTTAGAAACGTTCAATAATCAAGTAAATATTTTGTAAGTCCTTAAACGTTATTAAGTGAGTATACTACGAGACGTTAATTTAGTTTACATTAAGTAACATTTATGTTCTATTAAAGACCAATAAACGTCACTAAACCATTATTTGATAATGGTACGAGCTTAATGTCACTAAACTTATTGGGTCACAATGTATCAACGTGTGAGATCATTTTGTGTGTTTGGATCTATATAGTCTAGGTTCATATGATTAATCTAGTTGAAATAGATATGATTAATTTAGGTTCATCCAACGTTACATGCTTGATGTTAACATCTATGGTCCCCCAATTACAAAAACAACTCATGGATATGGAAGCTTTTCACATCTTTGCTGAAATCCAAGCTATGTTTTTGAAATAAGCTAGGATTGAGAGTTTTGAGACTATCAATGAGTTACTTGGTATGCTCAAAATCTTGGAGTAGACAATTCCCTCTAAACCAAAGAAATAGTTTCTTATGGTTTAGAAAAAGAAAATGTCTTCAAGAAAAACGGGAAGCCAAAAAAACAATTTAAATATTTAATCACTAAGGTAAGGAAATAAAAAAGATTGCCCAAACAAAGGTGAATGTTGGAGCTAGTTCATATCATATTTGTTTCTATCGCAATTAGAAGGGTCACTGGAAGCAAAATTATTCGAAATACCTTAAGGACAAGAAGGATAGTACTATCACTTCTACTTCAGGTATTTATATGATAAATATTAACTTTACTACCTCTAAATCTTAGGTATTCGATACCGGTTGTGGTTCTCATGTTTGTGCAAATATTCAGGGTCTAAAGAAAAGTAGAGATATCCATAGAGATGAAGTTGACCTACGAGTTAGAAATGGAGCTAAGTTAGCTGCATTAGCCGTAGGATCTTATTGTTTATCTTTAGCTTTAGGGATTTTATTGATTCTTAATAATTGTTATTATGTTTGTTCAATAAATAGAGATTTGATTTCAAATTTAATGTTAGATTCTGAAGGTATTACCTTTGTAATAAAGAATGGTACTTTTACAATTTACAAAGATGAAATTTGTTGTGGTATAGGGCATTGCATAAATTGCCTTTACATACTAGATCTTGATAAACAAAACTATCACGTAGACAATTCTAAGAGGCTAACCTGTAAGAATTCTAATCATACCTACCTTTGGCACTGTCGTTTAGGACATGTAAATGACAAACGCATTCACAAACTCCATAAAGATGGACTATCATTCAATTTTGAATCGTATGAAGTATGCGAGTCTTATTTGTTTGAAAAAAATGACTAAATCACCATTTACTGGAAATGGTGAAAGACCAAGTGACTTATTAGGGATAATAGATTCAGATGTATGTGGTCCTATAAGTATCTCAACTAGGGGAGGGTATGAATATTTCATTACTTTACTGATGATATAAGTAGATATGGATATATCTACTATCTACTTAATGAAACATAAATCTGAATTTTTTGAAAAGTTGAATGAATTTCAGAATGAAGTAACTTGGCTAAACGATTAAAGCAGTTAGATCAGATCGAGGTGGCGAATATCTAAGTTAAGACTAGGGGTATTCAATGGAGCGGATAAGGGACGGGCCATACTTTTGTAAATATAGACCAGGTTGGATAAGGTCCCTTTAAAAATAATATGGACTTTAAATTGGTCAGGCTTTCAAAGTCAGGCCCGGCCTAATCCGGCCCAGTTTTATTGCTAAAATTATTTTAATCCCTATTTATCAATTTATAACAATTAAATTATCATTTACAATAATTATATTGAAAAAACTATTAATAATCTCCATTAACATTATCATTTATATTATTAAATTATACATTAATAATGTTTTTTACAAAAGACCCATTTCCTATTAGGCTCTTTTACAGCCCGCTTCATTTTAAATATAGTAGAGCCTTTTTTGACCTGGACTGTTTTCGACCCGGCCCTTGCAAAGCCCTTCTAAAAATGGGGCATGATAAGGGCTCAAAATGGAGGTCCGACCCAATGAACACCCCAAGTCAAGACTTTATTGATGATCTGAAAATTTGTGGAATAGTTTAACAACGAACCCCTCTTAGAACACCACAATTATATGGGTTATTTGAGCTGCAGAATCGAACCATATTAGATATGGTTCGTTCAATGATGAGTTTAGTCGATCTTCCTATTTCATTTTAGGGTTATGCATTGCTAACAGCGACTTATGTTTTAAATTGTACTTCGTCCAAAGTTGTCGATAAGACTCCATATGAGTTATAAATAGGAAATGTTCCTAAGTTGTCTTTCCTAAGGATTTTGGGTTGTCAAGCATATGTAAAATGTTTACCACTAAATAGGCTTGAACCTAGATCTGATAAGGTCTTCTTTATGGGTTAGCCTAATGAAACTAAGGGATATTACTTCTACAACCCTAGTGAGACAGCCCCTATTTTAGCGGCTTAATTAATAGTAATTAATTAAGTTAATTTGGGGTTATTAAATTTTAAGTATGTTATTTTATTGGGATTTAGAATAATATTTTATTATTTAAGAATATCAGTCGTATTAAATTTGAGACAAAAATAAGTTACACGATAAAAATTGGGTAAGTAAAACTAGGGTATTTGAACTAATGTGTGAGTGTATGACACATATTATGAATGTGTGTCAATCATTTGAGTATCCTACTCACCTCTCAAACTATTCATCACCTCATATCAGGATAAATCCTGATCCATTTCAACATCACAAAAACTCACCCAAATATTCATTCCTTCATGAAAACTCATCCTTCCCATCCTTTTATTTCGATTTCCTCCTTTGCGAATTGAGAATATTAATTTCATTCAATTATAGTCTAATTTGTGCAAGAAGTATTTATGGGTTTTGATTGATCAAGTTTAGAGTTAGGGTTTGTGAATTAAGTATTCATCAATCAAAGTTAAGTCAAGGAATTCAAGTTAGTTTATTGAAGAATGAAGCAAAGTTAGGGTTCATCATCAAGTGTAATTGGGGATTTTATATATATTCATTATAATTCTGAAATTATGGCTCTTATTTATCAATTTGGGTTATTGAAATCAAGATTGAAGAGTTTGAAGGTTCTTCAATGGTGATTAAGGATTGTGTTGAAGTTAGCTAGTTTATCCATGTCTTTTAAAGCTTACATGTGTGTTCTTCAATGGTGATTGAGGTAACCCACAAACTATTTATTTAAGTATAAATTGAATGATTTAAAGTAATTTTATGTTCTTAAGTATAAACGATAATTGTTGAATTTTGGTAGTAGTTAGTGTTTATGGTTTAATTTAGGGTTTTAATTCAAATTTAAGCATCAATTTAAATTTAATTGGAGTATATGTGTTCAATTTGTAATTGGGTTCTTGTTGATGTTGATTAGTAATGGTTATTTAGGTTTAATTTTCTAGTATCAAAATTATGTACTATGGATTCTGAAATTTCAGATAAAAAAAAGGGTCCTGCTGTTTTGTGATTATCTGTGCTGTTGTGTTCGTTTTTAGCTTCTTGTGTCTGCATGATATTTATAGAGCTTCGAGTCACGGTCGCGTGAGACCTTGAATCGCCCTAAAGTGAGTTCGTATGAGGGAGTTATGTCCAAAATACCAGTAGGCTGTCATGAAAACGACAATAAGGTTTCCGTTTTGTTCTGTCCGAACCTGTGTTGCTGTTTTTGAGACAGTTAGTTCTGGTGTCTTCATGAGATTTGTAGAGCTTCGAGTCACGGTCGCGTAGGTACTTGAATCGCCCCAATATGAGTTCGTAAGAGAGAGTTATGTTCAAAATAGTGAAATACTAACAGGCTGTCATTAAATTCGAGAATTAGCATTCTGTTTTGGTATTTTTGGGGCAGCTCGGATTGTTTGTAGGCTTTAGTGTCTGCATAAGAATTGTAGAGCTCTGAGTCATGGTCGCATAGCCACTTGAATCACCTCTATATGAGTTTTTATGAGGAAGTTATGACCAAAATACTAACAGGTGTGTTGTTATGATACTAATACGGGATTCTTAAAGTAGGATTAAATGTTATGAAGCAAATTGGGTATTCTTTTGATTTAATGTTTAAGGTTATTTGTTGGATATTTGAGATCAAATTATGGTTATTATTCTTTCTTTATTGATTGGTATTGTTGAATTATAGTTCTTATTTGATTAATAAGGGTGTTTGGTTCAAGTATAAATTTGGGAACATAAGTATCAATTGGGTTTGGTTAGTTGATGTTATTTGGATGTGATCCAAGTTGGATATTGAGAATTAAGATTTGTGTAAAATCAGTTAGACTCCATTGATAGTAACTCAAGTTCTTACATGTTGAAGGTTGATGATGAATTGCTTGGTATTTTAATTATTGATTACTATTCATGGCGTAGAAAGGTAATCCTACAAACACTATTATCTTTTAATCTTAATTTAAGTATGTCAAAATTTAAGTTATGTTTTATAAAGTGTGGTATTACTGCTAATGATATCTGAGTAGAATAGTATAATTTTTGGTGTTCACAAATTTGGATTTTGACTTTGTTTGACCTTATTTTCTAGTCTTTATTAAAAGCATGTTTTGTATGATATTGGCTTCTAAAATATGATTCTTGATATATGGTTTTATGAAATGAATTTTGATTGTTGATTTTAAAGAAAATCAAGTGAATTATTGATTCGTTTTATATGGAAATGTTCGACATTGAAAAATGTCTGATTTTGGGAATTGGCAACAGATATTCATATCCGGATTATTATGAAATCCTATAGCTTGATAATAGGTAATGCTTTTCGGATCGGTCTCGAGCCCCCGATCCCGTTTCGTTCTTGCAAGAACCGTATTTCGGTGATGACGATCACCCGTATTCTCAGGATTTAGATTAAGCCTACTTCCTGACGGTCCATATATTCCCACGTTTTTAAATTGCTGTTATATTATTGTTTTAATATGAGTTTTGAATAAATATGTTTGGTATATAAAGTTTTGTTTGTTTCGCAAATGAATTCATATGTTTCATTTGTCGTATTTTGAGTTCGCTATTTACTTGTAAAGTAATAGCCGTATTTTGACTTTTGCTATTAACTTGTAAAGTTATAGCCGTGTTTTGATTCGCTATGAATTAAAGGTTCTTAGCCGTATTTATGTCGATACCAAACGGTCTTTTAAAAGAGTGGGTTTTGACAACCTAACGTTTTATAAGGAGTTTTCGAATAAGCAAAGAATGAAGTGAAGATGTTTGTTAATGACTTGTATATAAATGTAATAGTTTGTTTGATTACTCAACAATTCAATTGTTGACAGTCCTTGATGGGGCCTATCCCTTACAGGGGGTAGATCCATTTTCAGGTTAGCTCTGTTGTGGAGACAATGCTTACTTCTGTTATGTGTTAAGTGCGCGGCGAGGACTTCTTTTTGAAAGTCATAATGAAAATTAGACATTTGTATATTAAATTGTAATATTTTATAACGTTTTGTAAATAGTATTCACTTATTTAAATGTAAAAAGTTTTAAATACTCTGATATTAGTTTATCGTGGCTATCAAGCCACAGGTCGGATTCAACCCAGACTTTTATAAGTCTTCCGCTGTACTTTGTAGACTGTATTATAATATTGTTTATGCCAGTTTGGGCTGTTTCACCTAGTGAGCATACAGTGTTTGTGGCTCGCGTAAGTGTCTTTTTAGAAAGAGAATATCTTTCTCAAAAGCCAAGTGGGAGAAATATTTCTCATGAAGATGTTCAAGATGATCAGTCACAAATCACTCCTCCAGTGGGAGAGATTATTTCTCCTTTGGTAGCTCAAGTTTTGGTACCAGTTTTACCTAGTGAGTTGGTGGATGTCCTAGTTCTTAGGACTAGTAGGCAGAGTAAACCTCCAAGGAGAGATCCTATGGAGGATTATATCGTTCATGAGAGACTTGAAGTCCTTATATTAGATAAAGAAGAACCTACTACATATAAGGTAGTAATAGAGAGTTCTAACTCTAAACTATTGCTTGGAGCCATTAAATCTTAAATGGAGTCCATGTATAACTCAAGTTTGGAACTTGGTTGACTTACCCAAAGGTGCTAGACCGATCGAGTGCAAGTGGGTTTATAACATAAAGACTAACATGGATGGCAAATAGTTATCTACAAAGCACAACTGGTGGCTAACGGTTTCAAGCAGGTTCATGTTATAGACTATGATGAGACTTTTTCACCAATAGCTATGCTTGACTCCATCAGAATTATCCTGGCAATAACTTCGTATTATGACTACGAGATTTGAGAAATGGATGTCAAAACTGCTTTTCGAATTGGATCTTTAGAATAGGTAGTGTATATGACACAACCAGAGGGTTTTGTGGATCCCAATAGCCCTCAGAATGTATGTAAGCTTCAGAAGTCCATTTATGGACTGAAGCAAGCATCTAAGAGTTAGAATATTTGTTTTGACGAGGCAATTTAACAGTTTGGTTTCCTCCAAAATCCGAAAGTGTCTTATGTATACAAGAAAGTCAGTGGGAGTTTTGTTGTTTTCTTAGTTTTGTATGTGGATGACATACTGATTATAGGGAACAACGTACCGATGCTTGAGTCTATAAAGGCTTGGCTAAGTAGATGTTTCCCTATGAAAGACCTTGGAGAGGCTCAATACATTTTGGGCATCCGAATATTGAGATAGATAAAAACTGATGATTGGGCTATGTCAAAGGACTTATTTTGGGCATTCGAACTTACTTGTCCTTTTATTTTGTTTTGGTTGTAATGATTCTGGATATGTATTGTTCTAAGTTTCTACTCAAATGTACTAAGTTGCTATGCATTCAAGCTATGAAAGATCATTAGAAGTGCACCCTCCTTTAAGTTATCAAAGAGGTCGAACTAATTCCTAGGCGATTTGACTATTTTCGCACCAAATTAAAATTTTACATGCTTAAAAGCGTTTATAACGTGTTGAATTAGTTCAGTAATAATTCGAGATTAATTGTTATGTAAGAAGTTTTAGACAAATATTTCAAGTTTATTGCCACCAAATACGTTCAATATGATTTTGATTTATTTATCCTACTAAATTGGTTCGAAAATGCATTTTGACCCCTCTAGTAAGTCTAAATTGGTTTACAAAGAATTTTCCATTGATTGCTCAAGGAAATCGAGTCTAATATGTATATTAGTATCATGGTTGTGAACGTATAGTTATTAGCTACAGTAACTTGCTAAATGTGGTATATATAATTGGATTATATACTTGAAACATGTATTATGTTCTGAGTTATTAATTTGATATGTTAGTCTACTACAAGGTTGTCAGGATCGGGATTCTACGTAGGATCGAAATCATCAAGTTCGATCGGATCGTTGGATCGAATCGTAGGATCGATCAATTCTACAAATTTGCTAAATATCAAATTGTATTATGTCCATATTTATTGTTTTATCATTTTCAATATTAAAAAAAACACTAAAATCACATACACATTCTTAAATTTTTGCTTAATTTTTTTTAAAAAAATTTACATCTTACTTGTTTAAGTCGTTTAGAATGTGTTTTCTTAATAACTGACAAAGTATATAAAACAAACACTACTTACAATATACACATACAAACCAAGAATATAATAATGGGAAATTCCACATGGTAGCATCGAGTTTTGATGAAATGCCAATGGTAGCACTTTTTAAAGAAAATTCCACATGGTAGCATCCAGTTTATGTACTATCTAATTGCCGTAGCATTTTCCGTTAGTTCTTGTTGAATTCCGTTAAATTCATTATTTTCTAAGTTTTTTTCCACACGGTAGCATCCTGTTTTTGTTAATTTACCTTTTTAACTTTTAATTCACCAATTTAATGTTTAATTCACCGTTTAATTCATTAACGCTCATAAATGTTTAATAATTTTATTGAAAAATATTATCAATGTTAAATAATTTTACAGAAAAATAATTTGAACTAAAAATTTACCATTTTAATGTTTTATTCATCGGTCGAAACAAGTATTCTTTCGAATAAGTACTTGTTTCGATCGAATTTTCGAAAGAGTTATCCCATAAGGATAGTAGCGACGTCCGTTGTTTCAAAAAAAATCGTTATGATGGGTAAAAAAGACGTCAAATATCATTTTCGGTTTACGTATCGGAAAATAGGCGTATAAGTACTTGCTTCGACCGGATTTTCGAAAGAGCTACCCCATAAGGGTATTTGCATCGTCCGTTTTTTGAAAAAAATTTGTTATGATATGCAAAAATGACGCCAAATATCTTTTTCGGTTTACGTATCGAAAACTAGGCGAATAAGTACTTGTTTCGACCCGATTAGATAGTTTCTTATAACTTTTCAATAAAGTTATTAAACATTTATGAGCGTTAATAAATTAAACGGTGAATTTAAACATTAAAATGGTGAATTAAAAGTTAAAATGGTAAGTTAAAAAAAACTGGATGTTACCCTGTGGAAAAAAACTTGCAAAATTATGAATTTAACGGAATTTAACAAGAACTTAACGGAAAATGCTACGGCAATTAGATAGTGCATAAACTGGATGCTACCATGTGGAATTTTCTTAAAAAAGTGCTACCACTAGCATTTCATCAAAACTGGATGCTACCATGTGGAATTTCCCTATAATAATTAACCATAGTCAACAAAAATCTAAACAAACAACTAACAAATTTAAATAATATTAAAAACAAATAAAGATGGTGATGATTAGGGTTAAACAATATTAAAAAAACTGACTCGAAATCAGGATCCTAAACAAACTAACAAATTTGAACAAAGGAGTAGCTGAAGATTAGAATCAGAATTCAGAAAGACAAGAATCATAATTGACAAAAGCAAAATCAAATTATTGTCAAAACCTAAACAAACAACTAACAAAGTAAATAACAAAAACAACATTTTGAAATCAAAATCATAAACAACAACATCTGATCGATTATGAACAATAGAATAAAAAAAATGAACAGAGATTATGAAACAAAATGAGATTATGAACTAAGTGAGATTCGAATCTGACCATGAAAAGACATGAAAAAAACAAAACGAAATAAAATTAATGGTGAAGGTCAGGGCTAAACAACATGAAAAGACAAGAAAAAAGGGAAGAATTAACGAACTTGAAATTTTGATTGAAGATGGTGAAGAACGCGCAGCTGGAGAAGAAATTGAAGATGGTGAAGATTGAGCATCACTACAGCAGCCATTAACGAGGTGAAGGATGGTGGGTGATGGTTACCTGCAGGTTTTGAAGGGAAAGAAAGAGCACAAAATCTTGTGTGATCTTATTAGGCGGCCCAATTGTATTTTTTCTTTTATCAATTTCACAAATTAAAATGTATATTTCAAGGGTTAAAAGACTAATTTTAAGACATAAAAGACCAATTTCAAGAATTTGAAATTTGCATTTTAAGACATGCAATTTGACAATTTTAAGACTTAAAAGGTCCATTTTAATACTTAAAAAACCAATTTTCAGACTAAAAAGATCAATTGTAAGACATTAAATTTTCAATTCAGCTTTATAATATGATTTCTCAAACATTAAAGTTGATATTAAAAACATTAAAATTGACCTTTTAAATCTTAAAATAGGATTTTTAAGTTTCGAAATTGTCCTTTTAAGTCTTGAAAGTAGTATGTCATAATATTTTTTTAAAAATTATTGGGCCTGGGCTAGTTGCACGGCTAAGGCCGTCTCACAGGAGAGTTACTGAAGAAAGAGAATGAAGCTGAAATTAGGGTAATTTTTGGGTTTTTAGAGTTCAGGCCCAAAATATAAGCCTATCACTCGGGATCGTTAGAGTCGGTTATAACTCGCGATTCCGCACGATCCTATGCGACTCCAACGATCCTATGGTCGATCCTACCTGATTCCGATTCTACGACTGATCCTAGTCGCTGGGACCAATCTAGGTCGTAGAATCATACGATTCTACAATCCAGATCGCGATTCAAACAACTATGGTCTACTAATCGAGTCATAATGTATGATTTAATATGCTATAATATGATTTCATCCTATATGATTGATGAAAAGAGCATTTCATGTTAGGCAAAAGGTTAGGATTATGTTATGATAAGTAAAATTATTAAGTTAAATATATGGAGCTGAGATCATGTATAGAAGTATCATCATCTAAGTACAACCATGTTCGTTATTATCAAATCATTCTTAAGTAATTGGTGTATTATATGTAGCATGTTGTATGAATTGTGACGTAGTACCATGAGTGTGAGCTTATGTTTAGTCATGCATCGAGTCATGGATTATAATCAATAATTTATGTAAAAGCTTAGAATATGTTTTTAAGTAAAGCGATTATGTACCCGATAACGTGATAGATTAATTATTGATGTGTAACTCATACAAGTGCACAGAAGTGTCAAGTATAGTTAGAGACTTAGAGGTAATGTCTAACTTACCCTAGTATATTAAGTAAAAGATCTTCAGCTAGATTTGGAAAAGTCTTGCAAGTATGAGTGCTTAGAAGTGATGATAACCATTCCACATTATGGTGGGTTTGACCATCAACCACACCTACCTTTCATTGCATTTTTTAAAGTTATCAATAGTATTAAGTATCTTATTAGTATAATACATTGGACTGGATTGTGTCATGTCACATGTTCCTTGGATTAAGTGCAAAGACTTAGAGAAATATATGTTTATCGTGGTATGGATCATTTGGGAATATTGGTTAAGTTTGATAATCCAAATATAGTATTAATGGGTTGTTACGTTGGAGTTAAAGGATACTATAGATGGGATAGTTATGAATGTGGCGATTGAATCACTATGAATACTCTATATTGTTCTCGTTTAGAAGTTTATCGTAGAATGTCTTCCTATTTTTATAACTTAACTAATGATTCAGTTGCATAATTAAAGTTCTCATCCGCATATAAAAAACTCATTAACGTTTTAAGGTAAAGCATTGAGTGTTTGATTTTTTCTGAGACAAAACTTGTCAAGTTAAAATAAATAATTCAAAAGTAAATTGAGTTGTTACAATATTAAAGAGAGGTTTTTATCTTTTAAATTGGAGTTTTAGTAGTATAGAATTATATCCTAAAACTTTTCTATGTGAAAATGTCATGAAATTAACTTATATCATGTTATTACTTTATTAGTCAAAGTTTATAATGTTTATCCAGCTACTGGTTGACAATGATTATTAAATTCCACTTATAAATGATGTTGCTAACCTTACTCCATGAAATTCATCCATGCCTTTGTAAGACATTTGAGTAGTTCTCTTGAAAGTTGTTCGAAAGTAAAGTTATTTCTTTACAAGTCCTAATAATACTACACCCTTGCATGTATCTTTACAATTCCTAATAATACTAAACCCTTGCATGTAGTAACCATGCTATATTATGTGCGCAATCATCCAAATTCAACACACTGTAGCGTAGTCATACAAACGTATCAAGTTTATTGGATAAAGTCACCCGATAAGACCAGTGTCACCCTAATGAACTCCCTTATTCGATCATATTTAATTATATTACACTAGTATGACCTTCCTCACTTTAAAATATTTTGAGATATTTGTTATTATGAGCTCTATAGTATTATCTAGCATTTTCATATATGATATTTGAAGTAAGTAAATTAAAGTAAAGTGAATTAAGCAAAGGTCTCATCGAGTCCACTATTTTATGAGATAAATAAGTGAAAGAAAAAGGGATGATGATGTTTAATAAACTTGAAAGATGGTCTACTATAAGTCATTATGCGTGCACTTTAGGAGATTACTATTGAGAGTTCGCTCGATGAAAGGAGTATTGAGAATTGTTAGTAAAAGCAAGTCATGCCCGAAAGTTATAAGACCTTATGAGCTCATAGAGAAGATTCGGATTGTACTATATTGAGGGTAGATGAGTTACGGGGTCGTAACTTAGCTTTAAGGGGGGTAGAATGTAATAGAATTTTGCACGTTTTCACGCATTTTCGCCTCTATGATAACAGCCTATTACAAACTTACATGCTTTTGATTGGCTGTTTAAACCAATTTGTGTGATATTTACATGCTTTTGATTAGTTGTTGAGTTCATTTATGTAGTTTTTGGGAACAAGTATTTCATTTTAAATTATGGATTTCAATTATGAAATCATAAATGAAGAATTGAGAATGACAAGGTTTGTGTAGTCATTCTCAAATCCTCAACTTTAACTACTTTGAAAACATTGATGGAATTTGATCTAAATCCAAATTTTAAAATTTTTAATTTGCCAAACAATAGAATTTAGCCAATTCCATATTTCCAAATGAATACTTGGTTCCCAAACATGGCCTTAAGTGATTATAAATACTCGAAATAAAATATGTACGACTATTCTGATAGATTGACTATCCTTTCGTTAATAGTGTCAATAAAGTCACGATCCTTGAGTTAAATATCTTATGCTTAAAATCGTTAAAACACCTTCTTGAGTTATTAGAAATACAAATTTTCATGATTAGTACCTTGGCTTCTCCAGTTTCGGGGACGAAATTCCTTTTAGGGGGGTAGTCTATAACACCCCGAGATTTTATAATGTTATTAAATAATAGTTTAAATAACTTTTGGAGATATAATTATATATTAAAGGAAAAATTTTCAGGAATAATCTTATCTATTGACGAACCGCTGTGAATAATCCGAACTATTGATTATTTATGAATAGTCCCACCTTTTCACTTTGTTTGCTCGTGGCACCCCCTAATGAAAAATAACCGGCTGTAACAAGTCCTCATATTACCGATGTAGGTTATCTTCTTCAACCGCCTTTTATGCTTTCATTCTCCTCTCTTTCCATGTATTCTCTTTCAATAACCCTATATTTATTCATTTTTGCTCTTTTTGTTCTTCACCTAATTCCTTCCATTTTGTTCTTTCATTTTCACCTAATTCCATCTTCATAAAACAAGTTTAATTTTTTTTTTGGGTAAATGAACTCCAACACATAATTGAAAATGATTACCAATTTAATTCTACAAGAACAATGGAAACATTAAAGTATCAAAGATTAAAGGGAAGTAAATTACCATTTTAATGGAGAATTACAAGGATGGTTTGAAAAAAAACCCCACCCACGCACAGTAGCACCCTATTCATGACAACACTAAAATCGCAAAAAGGCTCTAATTTGGGTGAGAATTGCAGATGATGATGGTGGAGGCTGTGAGATTTCGAAAATGGAGGCTATGAGAATTGCAGAAATGCAGTTGCAGCCGGCAAGTGTGTTGAGGAAGGATTGAAGATTTTGATGATGGTGAAAATTGCAGTATGTTGAAGATGGTGAAAGGATTTTCAAATGTAATTGAAAATGGAATAAAGGAATTGAAGAGGACATATCAAATGCTACCTGCAGTAGCCAATCAAGGATTAATAGGGTGTGCCACGAGCAATTAAAGTGGAAAGGTGGGATTATTCATACATAATTGATAGTACGGATTATTCACAGAGGTTCGTCAATAGTAGGGATTATTCTCGACAAATTTTTCCTATATTAAATTATTTGAATTAGCTCTAATAAATTTCTTTCATATCCGAAAATAAATATTAACACATTTATATTAAAAATAAATTGTGATTATTAAAATAAGAGGTTCTAATTAAAAATTATTATTTATTAAAATTGTGAGCACACGAAGGTCCATCGCAAGAAGATGAATCTTGATAAATAAATAAACATAATAATAATGAGGATAAAAAGCCATGAAACCCTAAATGTTCAAAGGGTAGTCGTCACTCCCCTTTGCTCCTCTTCTCTCTTTCTCTCACTCTCCTTTCCCTCATGGTCCATCTACAGCCACGAGAACCACCGCAGCATGCGGCCTAGCAACAGCATGTGGCTGCGTTTTCCCTTCCCCACGACAGCCCTAGAAGCACCACCATCACACGCACACCAGCAGCAGGTGTGTATGGCTGCGGTTGCTACCAAAAACACAACAGTAGTGGGCTGTGGTTGATGCCCAAAATAGTTGTCCACGCAGCCTATTCCCACCACCAGCACAGGTGGGTCATGCCACCCCCATAAAACCCCCATCTCTTGACCCACTTCCTAGTTTCACCCATTGTAAGCCATCTCTCACTTTCCTAATTTATTTTTTCTAATTAGAATCTACCATGTTTATGAGTTGTGCGTTGATTGTGTATTAGTTTCATTGAATTTTATTATTTCTCATTAGAATCTACTATGTGTTAGTTTCAAGGATAACTAAAGTATTATCCTTGAACATGAAATGAGTTAAGCTTTGTTTTAAGGTTGAATATGAGGGTAGTATGTAGTTGTTTTATGCATTTCGGGTGGTAATTAGTAAGTGGAGCTTGTATGAACTTTACTTATGTGATATTATTATTGAATGTCGGTGGTGTTGATGATAGGATATGGTTAGGGTTGTTAGCTATTATAAGTGGTGGCTAGTTATTGCTTATATGACATTAATTATGGTAACGTTACTAATGTTGTTGATATTTATTGTTGTGGATTAAATGATAGTAATAGTTACTAAAGAAAGATTAAGGTTGTTATTGTCACTAATAAAAGTATTATCGTGGTTGTAGTTGTTTGATGAGGTTGTTAGTCTTGAGTTTGGTTATGACGATTGTTAATGACTGTGGTGAGCTGTTTGCACATAGTTGAGCTTGAGTCATAATGGATATGTTCAATTGTTTTGTTAAGTTATGTGCCTTGGCCTAAGTTGTGTTAGTTGTTGTTAGTTCTTCAAGCTACTATTTGATTTGTTCTTAATCATTTTACTCTAAAACTTGGGAAGGTAACAAATCACTACTACCATGAGTATGGTGATTGATGGTGAGTGTAATATATCACATTATACGTTCTTAAGTCTTCTAATGAATATTTTGATTGATAATGCATAAGCGTATGGTTGTGTCCTTTTCACCTGAACATATCTTGATATAGAATTGACTGAAATCTAATGTTATGGTTTGACTGAAATTGATGTCACAGTCATTAAATAAACATGGTGAGAAATTGTTGCGTGTGTATGCATGGTTGAATGCGTGTTAGCATGAGTTTAAACTCGTTCGGTTTGTGTTGGGTACTTCTTTTAGAGTAAGTAGCTCTTAAATGGAGTTAAATAGGGTTAATATTTTTACCTTAAACGTGTATAGGTTCCTTGTTCATAAGGAGGGCGTAAGAACCTCCTTTAGACGATTCTTGTGACTTGTTTTCTTGCAATTGAAGTTGCAGGTATGTACACGCAGTAATTAACCCTTACATGAATCTTGCATTGTATATTTATTGATATTGAATTGTTTTAAAACATATGTTGTACACCATCTATGAATCATCGTCGAATGAAATATCGAAGTTATTGATTGTATGAATTTCATGTTTACTAATAGAGAACGATACTAGTATGCTAAATGCTGATGATGATTTAGAATGAGAACGATTCCCTTGCTATTGAGATTGGTTATTATCATTTTGAAAGGGACCGAGTCCCTAACTAATGATATTGTTTATTATTAGTTTGAATAGTGAATGGTTTCCCTTATTGATGAGATTGATTATTGCTAGTTTGAATGGGAACGATTCCTTATTGATGAGTTTGACTTACGTTAGTTTGAATGGGAATGAGTCCCTTAGTGATGGAGTAAGAAAGTTATTGGTTGTAATGAGAATGAGTCCCTTAGTGATGGAGTAAGAAAGTTGTTGGTTGTAATGGGAATGAGTCCCTTAGTGATGGAGTAAGAAAGTTGTTGGTTGTAATGGGAATGAGTCCCTTATTGATGAGATAGCAGATTTGTTCGATTAATGTGGCTCTCCTGGTTAAGGTACCCCAGTGGGTTTAGTTCCCAGAGATAGGATCATCTGTATATGGTCGTCGTACGGGAGTATGTTCATACTTTACCATTGGGCGCCTGTATGGCCCGTCACCGCCCTTGGTTCAGGTGTTGCCATGTGGGCCTTGCAAACCCTATGGTGGCCTCTAGTCGCATACGTCTTGGTATGTTGGCTCCACTGGTTTGGTGGGTTTAGTTCCCAGAGGTAGGATCATCTGTATATGGTCGTTGTATGGGTGTGTGATCATACTTTACCATTGGGCGCCGGTATGACCCATCACCGCCCTTTGGTTGAGGTGTTGCCATGTGGGTCTTGCAAACCGCAATATGATGGCCTCTAGTCACATATATATATAGATATTTGAAAGTGGTTAAGCTTTTAGTTCAAGTGATATCGAGAAGTTATGAAGTCGAAAAGAAGTGAAGAAGATAGAAATGACAGCGAGAAGTAAGAAGTGACGTTTAGTGGTATGATTAGCACTTGGAGTGTTGTGAAATCACCCTCATATTATGACGTACTTTATTTTTGCAAATTATGCGTGATTATGATATGATGTTAGTTATTGACGTGTACGCTTTGTTTTCATTGTTGATGGCTCGCCTTTGATGGCTTTGCTATGACGCGTTGGTCTATGATCTTACGTTGAGCAGCGGGGACATCATAGTTAGACATTATAGGTGATGAAACTTCTATGCATTACATACGAGGAGAATGAGTGAGAACCTTGAAGCGTGCGATGTTACATTTATGCTCGATGCTGTTTCTTTGTATTTAATTTTGTTTATGTTTTTGGCTTGAGGCACATGTCCTCCTTTTTGTATAAGTTATCTTCGTTGCGTAGTTTATAAATTGTATGGTTTTAAAGAGTCTAGTATGTTTAAAACGCAAGCGTTGACATCGGAACCACGATCCATGTTTGGCATGTTGATTTGAGAAGCCGGCGATGAATCATTCCGCCGTGATATAGTTTTGATAGGCCGTTGATGCCTTTGCTTCTTAGATTCTAAATAACTTTTGTTTTTCTTTACAAAAGGCGCAAAGTTTTAGGGTAGATGCTGCCGAAATTTTCATTCACCTTTTTCTTTAAGTAACACCCGAATTTCCTCCTGTCCTTCACGATTTTGATTTCATTTAAGGGGTCGGATATTCATGGGTGTTACATTGGATATATCATGTATGCTATGATATGTACCCGACCAGATGTTTCGTGTGTTTTGACCATGACAAGTAAATACCAATTGTGTCCTAGTAGTGACCATTGGATAGCGCTCAAAAATATCTTAAGGTACCTTAACAGGACTAAGAATATCTTGGTTACACAGATGCTAATTTTCAAACACACAATGATGATTTCTGATCTCAATCTGGTTACATCTTTACACTAAAGGGAGGTGCAGTTAGTTGGAAAAGTTTCAAATAGAACACTGTTGCTGATTCTACAACTGAAGTTGAGTATATTGCTGCAGCTGAAGTAGCAAAGGAAGCTGTCTGGATTAGAAATTTCATTTCCGAGCTTGGTGTGGTTTCTAGTGTTACTGGTCCAATTAAGTTATAATGTGATAATGATGGGGCTATTCTACAAGCTAAAGAACCTATATCACACCAAAAGACCAAACACATGCTCAGAAAGTTTCATTTGTTGCGAGAAACCGTAGGCAGGAGAGGCATTGAAGTGTGCAAAATATCTATGGATGACAACATTGTAGATCCGTTGACTAAACCATTGTCTCAGGCAAAGCATAAGTGTAACAGAAGCGGCAATCTCGATACATAATTAATGTTTAATAATAATGTTTATACAAAAAAATATTGCGGAAGTCTTAAAATGCTGAACCGTTAAAAACTTTAAATCATAAAAACTAAAATTATTTAAAATAAAAGTAAAATATTACATCCGATAAGAAACATTGTTTGCTAAAAATTAAAAATGTAAAACTACATCAACATCAAGTCATCAATAAAGACACAAAAAGCAGCTAAGTTCTCGATAAATAATAATTGTTGCGGCCTGGATCGGAACCTGAAACTAAATCCTGCAAAATGCTGCCATCCATGATACGGATGACAGCCGATTGAATCGCAGTAACGCCGAAGCATAACATCCTATCCAGATCAAAATATGATAATTATACACTACATTTACAAAATAATAATTTAAGTACGAATTTCAAATTAATTAACACCATTGTATACTTTTATTATATTCTTTTGTTGTTCCATTCTTTTAAGTCATTAAGATACCATTCTCAATCTACGAAGTAATGCTTCGCCATTTATACAATTTGGTAATCTTAAATCTCAAGTAAGTTCATTTGGTTAATACTCATAACCGTACTCATGATTCATAGGATAACCACTAATCAAGTTCATCACTAATCAACAAACACAACAATATGACACCGATATATGTAAGGGTCGTTAGGTGAGGCCGTAGTCCTAAACCCTAACGTGGTGGGAGTCGTCACCCTCCAATACAATGTTTATGCTCGAGCTCCACAGGATAGGTAGCTGAACCCCCTGCCTTACACCGCATTTTACGTCGCCGTACACGGACGCCGGGATTTTACATGCTGGTCCATGGTTCGACATTACCTTACTATCGGGTCATTCAATCAATACATTTTCACACACACAAGTACATCACATTTTTAGTACTACAAGTTGACTTTGAAATTAATTGACTTTGACCAACCTAGTTGGTAACTTCATTCATTTAATATAATTCTTAATCATAACGTTTAATCACATTTATGTATTTGTATGTTCATTACTAAATTTTTTTAAATTTTTTAAAAATTTTTTTTTTTCCACATGTAGTATAAAAAAATTATTTTTTTTTGAAATAAGTTCCCAAAATCTACATTTCTAACTTTAAAACAAGTAAAACTTTATTCTCTTCACAAAATTAAATATTCTAACTATAATTCAAGTTAAAATTGCATCCTTTGGATAAGTTTCCAAAATTTAATAAGTCTCCAAAAATCAATATTTCAAGTTTAGAAAAACAAGTGAAAGTTATTAAGTCCACAAAGTTAATAATCTGAATAAAAAAAAACAAATAAAACTTATAATTTACAAAAATTAATATTTCTAGTTAAAAAAAAAAGGAATATAAAACAAGTAATACTTTATAAGCTCACCAAAATCAATACTTCTAGTACTTATAAAACAAGTAAAAACTTATATTTTCACAAAAATCAATATTTCTTGTTATAAATCAAACAACACTTTTACCTGTAATATTTTCCCTTAAATCAAATTTCACACATAATTTAAAAAAGGCAAGTTCATTAAAAACACTTTTTACATCTTTACATAAACTTTATTCAAACCGTCAACTAAAGAAATATTTTGTACAAACTAGTTACAAAGCATATTTTAATAATAAAATTTAAATCATTCAAGAAAACACTTTACTATTTAATAACTTAGAAATTTACTATAACTTTAAAGATAAACTCAAATCTAAAAAAATAAACTATAATAACAATATTCTTAATATAACCATACTTAATAATAAAAAAAAAATAAGTTCATAAAATAACTTACTACCTTATAAACTAATTTGAAGGCTAACATAAACATATCAATAAAGTTCTAACATAAAAATTCTTAAATATAATAACAATTCTAATGTAACACATAACTCATAAACATACTAGCACTAGTTTATAACATAAATCATACTTAATATCATTAGAATATAATTTTGCACTCAACTTCCTAAAATTGTTTAAAGATTATTAACATACTAAATATATTTTTAGCATACACATACTTAATATAATCTTGATCATAAATTCATTAAACTAACTTCCTACTAAAACATATCAACATATTTCATACTTTGCATATTATAAAGTAAATATAATGTAAAATTTCACACGAAGAGTAGGGTAAGAAGTTATACCATACTAACACCAAGGATTAGTACTAAGTACTAATTGGGAAAATAATAAGATATAAGACCCTTCAAGATAGATAATAATGCTCCAAAGATAATTAATCTAAGCTTCCATAATAAATAAATCCCAACTTCAAAAATAATGATACATTATGTACCCAAAATAATAACCCAATAATACTCCAAAATGATGATGATTTAAGCTAAATAAAGAGTATTCTAAGCTCCATTTTCTTGAATTCTTTCAACTAATAATAAAAGTATTAAGGTAGTAAGATGTTAATGAAGTGAAGATATAAGAAAGAATGGTAGAAAGATTTGATGAAGGGGTGCAAGTGATCTCATGGATAAGGGAGGTATTTATAATGGGTGTGGTCAACTTTGTAGTTCTTAGATTGTATGAATAAGAGTGTTATGAGTATGGAAAAAGACTAACTTGTGTAAGAGATTTAGAGTGTGTAAGTGAATTTGTAAGAGTTGGAGTGTAGGAGAAAGTTAACTTGTATAAGAAAATGGTGATAGCTTGTGTAAGTGATAAAAATCATGAGTTTGATAGAAATAATTTTTGGTTCATCATATTTTTGTTCTAGTTTATCCAAGTGTATATTTTTAGAATAATGGGTAAGTTTGATCATGAAAATATGATAGTTTACTTAGAAAATTTTGATTAAAACTATACTTAAAATTAATAATAAAAATACAACTCATTTTAGGTATAAATTAATTAAATCAAAGTTATAAGATTACAAATAATAAGTCGTAATGTTAGTTTAAAGAAGAAAGTTAAAACGTGACGTTTTACAAAACTGTAATTATAATAATAAAATTTTACTTTCGTACTATAAAATAATAAAATAATATTTTAGTGCTTATAAAAAGATTTTAAACAAAATAATATTTTTAAAGTTTAATATTCAAAAGAATTTACAAAATCAGAAAAAGGTTTAGGAATTAAAGATGGTTTGAAATGGATATTTAAAGGATTAGAAATTTGAATGGAAATTTCGGTATAATTTATCGAAAGATTAAGTTTAAGATATTTGAGCCTGTTACAACTCTTTCCCCCTTAAGATAGTTTCGTCCCGAAACTACAACTTACCAAAAAGGTTAGGTTATCGATCTCGCATTTCTGCCTCCTTCTCTTAAGTAGTTTACCCGACTCTATGGTTTGACCACAAAACCTTGACTAACGGAATCTTAGAGTTTCTCAATTCTTGTACTCGGGTATCCAAAATCTGATAGGTCTTTCCTCATAGGCTAAAGACTCATTGATCTGAAGGGGTTCATGGCCTAGCACATGTGATGGGTCATTAACATACTTCCTCAACTGTAAAACATGGGACACATTATGAACTTTTACCAAACTTGATGGTAAAAATAACTCATAAGCAACTTGTCTAAATCTTCTTAGAATTTCAAAAGGTCTAATAAATTTCAGACTTAACTTTTCCTATTTCTCTTAACTCAAATGCATTAGTCTCATTTTCCTCATCTCTATGCTGGATTAATTCCATGATCTTTGGATCCTCAAGTTGTGCCTCATTGATATGATCAAACAAAGTTTGTTTGTATGGTCATTGCTCCCAAATATCGTCTAACCTCATATTGGCTACAAATCTCTAATCCTAAATTCTTCATTTCAGGGTAAAGCTCCCAAGGTACAAATTCAACACTCTCGGTCTCCTCCTTAAAACATAAGCCAACTTGTTCGCCTTCCTAGGGTGGTATAAAAGACATAATCCTAATAACATCAAGCCATCGCCTTTGGTGCATGTTAAAATTCTTTTGGTTGAAAACATACCTCAAATTATGACTATCGCTATAGATCTTACACGGTAACTCATACAAATAATGTCTCACAACTTTAGAGCAAAGATTACTACAACAATTTCAATACCGTGCACGGGGTAATTCACCTCATGTGGTCTCAAATACCTCAATGGATAAGTTATGACCTCTACCTCTTGCATAAGTGCACAACCCAAACCTTTAAATGATGCATCACAATAGACCTTGAATGGTTTGCTACAATCATGCATTATCAATACATGAGAGGTAGTGAATCTCTTATTTAATACCTCAAAAGCAACCGTGTACCTCTCACTCTATTAAAATCGAATCCTTTTTTTTTTCAACAACTCAAACATGGCACGAGCAGCCTTAGAGAAATTCTCAACATATTTCCTATAGTACCAGCTAAACCCAAAAAGCTCTGAACTTCTTAGAATCAAAAAAAAAAAAAAAAAAAAAAAATTGATATCGTCTTAGTCTTTTCTGGATCCACAGAAATTCCATCCTTAGACATAATATAACCTAGAAAAAAAATATTTCCTCAAGCCAAGACTCTCACTCAATAAATTGCCTAAACATTTTTTTTTTCTCAAAAGTTTAAAATAATCCTCAAATGCTCCTCATGTCTCTTTATGTTTCTCGAATGTACCAAAATTTCATAAATAAATAGATATAAACTTACCCAAATAAGGACGAATGTATCTTTTAAAATAATCCTCAAATTGCTCCTCATGTCTCTTTATGTTTCCTCGAATGTACCAAAATTTCATAAATAAATAGATATAAACTTACCCAAATAAGGACGAATGTATCTCTACATCAAAACTCTTGAGTGCATAGCTTCTAACTAATCGAAAAGATCATCTATTCTAGACAAAGGCTTATGGTTCTTGATGGTAATCTTATTCATCTCCCTGTAGTCAATGCACAACCTCATTGTACCATTTTTTTTTTTTTTTTTTTTTAACAAATAAAACAGGGCTACCCAAGCCAACACATTAGGACGAATAAAACTTTTTTTTTCTAGTAACTCATCCCACTACTTCTTTAATTTGCTTAACTCAACTAGGGTAAAACGACACAAAGTCTTGGACATATGTATAGCATCAGAAATCAGATCAATATGGAAATCAACGGCTCTCCTCAGGGGTAAATCAAGTAAATCCTTTATATAAACATTAGGGTATTCACAAACAATCGGGGTTTCCTCAAGACTCATATTGGTTTTCTCCTTACTACTAGAAATAAAACACATGCATATCCCTTATATCTATACTTTATTATCTCATTGACTTGAACGGTATAAATGATTTGAACAGGGGACACATATTTGTTCATAAACAAGCGCTCTCCTCCTTGAGTCTTAACCCAAACAATCTTCTTCTTTTAAAAAAACATCTCCACATGGTGACATCCATACAACTTCATACCCAAATTATATTATAAGTACCCATTTCAAACACTATCAAGTCGACATTAAATGTTAATCTAAAGTCTTAAGAGAAAAAAAATAGGAAACATACGGCCTCATAGAAATGGTGAACCATTAGGTGAACAAATTTGGGGGATTGAATTTCTGAGGTTTGCAAGACAAAGGATTGGTGCCGAAAAGAGGTCGAGATTGAAGATCGGTCGACTATGGAATCAAAAAGAATATGAATGGAAAAAATTTTCTATGAGAAAATGATAAAAAAATAACTTTACCTGCAAACTCTTCATTCACGTTAACAGTTATTCCAACTCTCAAATCTTAGACTCATGAGTAAGGGATTATTATTACCTCTCGTCATCTCAAATGAAATTTAAGCATGTGATCTATATTACATTAACATAATCATAACATGTAATCTACACATGGTCACACAAGCACATAAAAAAATTGAAAAAGCTATTTGAAAATAAATCATTTGAAAAATAAAATCTTTTTTTTTATGTCGCCTATCGAGAACATTCTTTTACATGGAACCGAAGTTCCACGATTTGAGAAACTTTAGCTCTGATACCACGTGTAACAGAAGCGGCAATCTCGATACATAATTAATGTTTAATAATAATGTTTATACAAAAAAATATTGCGGAAGTCTTAAAATGCTGAACCGTTAAAAACTTTAAATCATAAAAACTAAAATTATTTAAAATAAAAGTAAAATATTACATCCGATAAGAAACATTGTTTGCTAAAAATTAAAAATGTAAAACTACATCAACATCAAGTCATCAATAAAGACACAAAAAGCAGCTAAGTTCTCGATAAATAATAATTGTTGCGGCCTGGATCGAACCGAAACTAAATCACGCAAAATCGCCATCCATGATACGGATGACCGTATTGAATCGGTCGTACGCAGCATAACATCCTATCCAGCTCTAAATATGAAAATTATACACTACATTTACAAAATTATTATTTAAGTACTAATTTCAAATTAATTAACACCATTGTATACTTTTATTATATTCTTTTGCTGTTCCATACTTTTAAGTCATTAAGATACCATTCTCAATCCGACGATAAGCGTTCGCCATTTATACAATTTGGTAATCTTAAATCTCAAGTAAGTTCATTTGGTTAATACTCATAACCGTACCATGATTCATAGGATAACCACTAATCAAGTTCATCACTAATCAACAAACACAACAATATGACACGATATATGTAAGGTCGTTAGGTGAGGACCGTAGTCCTAAACCCTAAGCGTGGTGGGAGTCGTCACCCCTCCAATACAATGTTTATGCTCGAGCTCCACGGGATAGGTAGCTAACCCCTGCTTACACGCATTTTACGTGCTCGACCACGGACGGGATTTTACATGCCGGTCCATGGTTCGACATTACCTTACTATCGGGTCATTCAATCAATACATTTTCCACACACAAGTACATCACATTTTTAGTACTACAAGTTGACTTTGAAATTAATTGACTTTGACCAACCTAGTTGGTAACTTCATTCATTTAATATAATTCTTAATCATAACGTTTAATCACATTTATGTATTTGTATGTTCATTACTAAATTTTTACACATTAAATTTATATTTAGCTTTATTATAATAGCTCACTAAATTCACTCTAATAATTAGCTTAGTCTTAAATTTTACACTTTATTTTTTAGAAAAACAAGTGAAAGTTATTAAGTCCACAAAGTTAATAATCTGAATAAAAAACAAATAAAACTTATAATTTACAAAATTAATATTTCTAGTTAAAAAAAAGGAATATAAAACAAGTAATACTTTATAAGCTCACCAAAATCAATACTTCTAGTACTTATAAAACTAGTTACAAAGCATATTTTAATAATAAAATTTAAATCATTCAAGAAAACACTTTACTATTTAATAACTTAGAAATTTACTATAACTTTAAAGATAAACTCAAATCTAAAAAAATAAACTATAATAACAATATTCTTAATATAACCATACTTAATAATAAAAAAATAAGTTCATAAAATAACTTACTACCTTATAAACTAATTTGAAGGCTAACATAAACATATCAATAAAGTTCTAACATAAAAATTCTTAAATATAATAACAATTCTAATGTAACACATAACTCATAAACATACTAGCACTAGTTTATAACATAAATCATACTTAATATCATTAGAATATAATTTTGCACTCAACTTCCTAAAATTGTTTAAAGATTATTAACATACTAAATATATTTTTAGCATACACATACTTAATATAATCTTGATCATAAATTCATTAAACTAACTTCCTACTAAAACATATCAACATATTTCATACTTTGCATATTATAAAGTAAATATAATGTAAAATTTCACCGAAGAGTAGGGTAAGAAGTTATACCATACTAACACCAAGGATTAGTACTAAGTACTAATTGGGAAAATAATAAGATATAAGACCCTTCAAGATAGATAATAATGCTCCAAAGATAATTAATCTAAGCTTCCATAATAAATAAATCCCAACTTCAAAAATAATGATACATTATGTACCCAAAATAATAACCCAATAATACTCCAAAATGATGATGATTTAAGCTAAATAAAGAGTATTCTAAGCTCCATTTTCTTGAATTCTTTCAACTAATAATAAAAGTATTAAGGTAGTAAGATGTTAATGAAGTGAAGATATAAGAAAGAATGGTAGAAAGATTTGATGAAGGGGTGCAAGTGATCTCATGGATAAGGGAGGTATTTATAATGGGTGTGGTCAACTTTGTAGTTCTTAGATTGTATGAATAAGAGTGTTATGAGTATGGAAAAAGACTAACTTGTGTAAGAGATTTAGAGTGTGTAAGTGAATTTGTAAGAGTTGGAGTGTAGGAGAAAGTTAACTTGTATAAGAAAATGGTGATAGCTTGTGTAAGTGATAAAAATCATGAGTTTGATAGAAATAATTTTTGGTTCATCATATTTTTGTTCTAGTTTATCCAAGTGTATATTTTTTAGAATAATGGGTAAGTTTGATCATGAAAATATGATAGTTTACTTAGAAAATTTTGATTAAAACTATACTTAAAATTAATAATAAAAATACAACTCATTTTAGGTATAAATTAATTAAATCAAAGTTATAAGATTACAAATAATAAGTCGTAATGTTAGTTTAAAGAAGAAAGTTAAAACGTGACGTTTTACAAAACTGTAATTATAATAATAAAATTTTACTTTCGTACTATAAAATAATAAAATAATATTTTAGTGCTTATAAAAAGATTTTAAACAAAATAATATTTTTAAAGTTTAATATTCAAAAGAATTTACAAAATCAGAAAAAGGTTTAGGAATTAAAGATGGTTTGAAATGGATATTTAAAGGATTAGAAATTTGAATGGAAATTTCGGTATAATTTATCGAAAGATTAAGTTTAAGATATTTGAGCCTGTTACAATAAGAGGCATTTGTCTAAGATGGGCATCAAACTGATTATAGAACAAGTTTAGATGTCAAATATGTATATGAGATATATTTGATATGTTACATTTATAGTGTTTTTAATGTAATATAAGTTTTATGATTATCTAAGAAATTTTTGAACTTATGTACTTATTGATTTAGAATTAAGTAAAGTCTAATCATAATCTATAAAGTTTATATAGGTTATTGGATGTGATCTGACAAATGAATCCTATTATGTGAACTAAAGAACTTAGATTATTTTAGGTCCCTGGCCAATTAGTTGAGTTGGACACCAATTACCTATAATGGTTAGAATGCTAATGAATGATGATCGGCTTCATAGATCATAAAGACATTGGATGATTAGTCAATCACATTGGTAAAGGTTGAGTATCTCTATTCGTACATGACCCGTTTTGAGCATGGTTATCAGGATCTCAATCCTGATCAACGATTCTACGATCCTACGATCCAAAATAAGGCGACCGATCTGGATCGTAGGTAGGATCTTAATGTTGGTAGAATCGTACGATCCTACATAGCTCCTGGATTGAAGTGGTAGGATCATAATGCGATTCTACGATCCTACGATCTTATGATCCGACCCTATAAAGGTAATTTCAATCGTACAAAAATTTCATATAATATAGATTTTACTTATGTATATATCTAAACAATTATATCAATATGACTAAAATTCATGTTTTTCTTGATTCGCATTTTGGAAATGATTATTAAAGGTATTCTTTTGCAAAGCTTGATTGTTGAAGTCAAATTAGTGTTAATTTAAACCTTAAAACTTAAAAAAAAGAACAAATACAATTGAAAAATAGTTATTTAAAGCATATTAATGCATATTTGTAGGATCCCACGATCCTACGATACCATTTTACTGATTACGATCCTACATATAGAATCCCGATCCTAACAAACTTGGTTTTGAGTATTCTTTAAAAACACTGGCGTCATAAGAATATCTCAAATTAACTCGGGAATTTTATGAATCACATATCGAAAAGAGGTTGGACAAGATGGACTTGTCATGCCCTTTTGGGGTTATTAGTTTCAAGACCACTCGGAGAGTTGGAACTGTAAAATGCATGGACATGCTCAAATGAATTATGGAGATAATCATTTGTTTTTCAATTCATCTCATGAGTCTAAGGAACATGATTGGACCAAATAAGGATGACAATTGTTCTTATCTTATGTTTGATTAAGACTTAAGTTGACAAAAGATTTGAGATTACTAACTTGTTGGAGCAAGTGGGAGTTAGTGGGAGGAGTCTTATAAGTCTAATAAACTTGTTTCTTGAACAAGTGGAAGATTGTTAGACATGCTTAATAATCAAGTGAATAATCAGGGAGTATACTACGAGATGTTAATTTGGTTTACATTGAATAACTTTTATGTTTTACTAAAGACCAATAAAGGTCACTGAACCGTTATTTGATAATGGTACGAGCTTAATGTTGCTAAAACTATTTGGTCACATTACTAGAATCATACATTTTTTTGGTGAATTAATTGGTTTTGACATGTTTAATAATTCAATATCCGGTTTTAGATGTTTTTTAATTTTTTTTAACTTTTTTCTCAAATAAAATGATGATGATATCTCTTAAGTTAACCTTGGGTTGAATCTTAATATAATTGTTCTCCTGCATAATTGTTTTTAGGTAAAAGTTTACAAGATTTAAACATGTAAATGATGTGGACATTTACACATTTACACGATTAAAAAAATTCTAAATTAAAAATAGTATTAGAATTTTAGATTGTTAGTATTTGAATTTAATATAAGATAAATATTCTGAAGTAAAAATAGAGATAAAAAAAACACATGGGTAAAAAAAACACCAAAAAAATAATTAAAAAAACATTCTATTAAAATCGGGTATCCGGATACCTGGTTTAATCCGGGTCGGAACTGAATCGCATCTTTAGGTATTCGAAACATCGGGTATCCGAATTTTCGGATCTGGGTCGACCTGAAACCCCTAATTACAAGCAGGTGTGGCAAGCCGTTGAGGCGTAGAGCTTGGGAGGCGAGGAGATTTTAGAGGTAAAATTTTTTATTTTTCTTTATTTTTTTATTTTTTGAATTAGCATATTTTGCAAAAAAAAACTACCTAATCTAATTTTTCTTGCAAAAAATGTCAGATATGATATTGTTGTTTTCAAAAAATAATTAAATAATTTTATTTTGGTAAAAGAAAATATAATATAACTCAGTTATTAATAATTTAATTTTTAAAATATTTTGTTTGAATTTTAGTCTTAAGGATATTAATTATTCATGTACTAAATATAAAACTAAGCTATTAAGAAATTAATTATATAAAATAATTTTTTATTTTCTAAAAATTGGATAAATGGGCAAGGATCTAAAATAAACCCAATATGTCCTTTTCAAAATATTTTTTGTATTTATTTGTGATGGAACTATTTATTTTACCATTTATAATAAATAGACATTTAAGAAATATATTATTAAGAAATTAATAAAACTAATTGAAAGCTAATCTATAAAAAAATACTAAAGACCCATTCAAGTTTTGGTTTAGTCTTATAATAAATGATTATTTATATTTAAATTGATGTAAATTTTATTTCTATTATATGTTATTGTAATGTTACATTTATCTGAAAACAGTAACATGATAATAAAAAGGCATGATTGTAAGGAATTGTCGAACCATGCTATCGGCAATTAAAAATGTCAGACGTGTTTTTCGGCACGTAAAATACGGCGAACACCGTAAGGTTATTTAACTTGACATGTGGCACGAGCAACATTGTACTGGAGGAATGACGACTCCCACTAAGTTAGGGGTTTTGTTTTACCTCACCCTAACAGGCCCGTACATATATAAAACAAAGATAATAAGTGTTGCATTCATTAAATAAGTTATTGGATTCCATGCCCTAACACTCAAAACAGAAGTGTTAGTAAATCACGCCCTGGTACTCAAGTAGAAGGACCAGATGTTTAATATATAATATAAACATTAAAAAAATGAATCCTTTATATTGCATAAAACATTTTGCATAATAATTATTTATTGAAATGCACGTATTTGTATACTTGTATTATTGCTGACAAGTTTTTATACTCGGCTTATTAGCTGACCGATTCCTATCGGTTGTTCCCTTATAATGGGAGGAAATGCTACAAGTGATTTTGCATGAGGTTATTAAGAAGCTAATGTATCGTAATCGCCCTGAATTATGAAGGTAAAGACTATGTGGAATTTAGTATTAATCAAGCGAAAGCTCAGTTTTGCCAGCATAATTAAGGGGGTTACTTAAAGGTTAAACCAATGTTCAAGTAAAAATACTTTAACCAAAACCAAAGTAATATAACGGAAGTCATAGTTGTCCAAAATAAAGGAAAATTACAACCAAATCGAAATAAGTATGAAGTTCGAGTTACATCTTTAAAATAGTCCAAATCTAAATAGATATACTAATACTCTCTCAGATACAATAAAGAAATCTAAACAAAAGTGAGTCAAAGTCCAACTCAAGTTCATTCTTCGTTCGCATATGACTTCATAGTCGAGGTGCCATTGGGGTTCACTCTATAAACAAAAACCATTAGAAAACATACAAAGTATAGTATCAGCAAATGGCTGATTATAACACACTAGGGCTCGTCAAACAAGTTGTTAAAACATTTTTGTTTGATTAAATTCATTTTGAAGATGCTTTTTTATTTGATAAATCATATCATCATTGAAACTCAATTCAATGGTTTCATAATAATTCCAAGTTCTCATTTTTCATCATAAATCATAAGATCTCAATGGATCCAAATCAAATTCAAACTCATATCATAAGTTTGCATGGGTACTCTGTGGGTCATCCTGTGACTCGGTTGGTAGTCGGTCTACCGTCCGCGACATGTCCGGCAAGTGTAACACAATGGTATTGTGAACAATACGCGCTCAGCATTGGTGAGCCGTTTAATCATGCACACAACATTTGTTGTGGCATATGTACCTGCCATTTAGGCTAAAACATTTTTGTAATATATATATATATATATATATATATATATATATATATATATATATATATATATATATATATATATATATATATATATATATATATATATATATATATATATATATATATATATATATATATATATATATATATATATAGGGGAGGGATCCATTGAGAAGGGGTCTCAAAATAAGAAGGGTGAGAAGGATTTGTAGCCATAGATCTTATTAAGATCTAACGGATAAAAAAAGAGTGGTGAACCGGTTAATAAGGAAACCGGTCCAAAGGTGGGTTTCTCTCTCCTGTTTAAACTCTTTCTCTTCGTGAAAACCAATATTGTTTCTTCGTCTTCTCTTGCTTGAAAACCAAAAATGCGGCTCCATCTTCTCTTCTATCTTCTGTTTGTGAAAACCAAAAATTTCTTGTAGTTCTCTTCTCTTCATCGTTGTTAGAGACAAATCATGTGAGTTTTTTTACAGATTTTTTCAATTCATTTTCAAATTAGTAATTAATCTAGGATTTTCTAATTTGGGAAAAAAATTCATCTCTAATCTCACTTAAATCTACAGAATTTGATTGTTATTATTGTGTTATATTGTGTTGGATTTGTCTGGAATTAGGTTTTCCATATTTATCTCTGAGAATTGACATCAATAATTTTAATTTCTTTTCTTCCATTAATATCCTGATTAGAGAAAGCTTTAAGGCTCCATCTTTAATCAAGCGTTTTCTGTGTTATTTTTCTCATTATGTTGATTTGTTGCGTCTTTCCTTTCTACATGTTAGTTTACTATATCTTTGAATAAGGTTGCTATCTTCTTAGGAAAATATGTTATGATTTTGTTGTCTTACTGTGTACTCGAACATGGTTAAGGATTGTTTGCTTATGAATAACTGTGAAAAAAAATCAAAATACTTTAATCACATTAAAAGTTACTATGTCCTTGATAAAAGATACTATGAATATGCTGCTTTCAATTTGATTATAAATTTGTTTCTGTTTTGATTTAAATTTGTGTTTATGAATTATTTTTGGTGAATATTGATGATATATTGTGTAGAGTAATTAATTTTGTGCTGATAATGGTTTCTTGGGTTTCCACTTTTGTGTTCTTCCTCTTAATGCTACTGTTCATTGCTTTGGGGATTAAACTAGCTAGAGCAAAACTAATATGAATTAGTATTTCTAAAACATTACTATGTGCTTAAAGAAGGTTACTATATCCTTGGAAAATATTACTGTCTATTATAACTTTCTCTAAGCCTATTAGCTCAATTTGGTAGACCACTGTGTATTTGTGCTTACATTGCACAGGGGATGTAGGTTCGAATCCTACATAGGCTCCTTCTTGTTCAGCTAATTTTCTTTGAGATGAAGATGTTTGGTTGAAGGTGACTGTTTATTTACTATTGTTTTACTATTTTCTATTTATAAGAATAAGATACTATGTTTTTAGTAAAATGTTCTTGTAATAGTTTTTAATATACCATGTTCTTGAAAAAAGTTACTATGTTCTTAGTAAAGGATAATATGATTATAATAAGTTACTGTTTCCACATATAAAATTGTGAAAAAACAAAATTCAAAACAATAATGTGCTTATGTTTAACAAAGAGATGATTAAGATAAAGATGATTTGTTGAACTACTGCTTTACTGTTTTCTTATTATAAGATATTATATTTCTTTGAAAAATGTTAGTATGTTCTTGTAATTTTTTTAACATACTATGTTCATAGAAAGAGTTACTATGTCCTAAATAAATGATACTATGATTATATAGAATTACTATTTTTACAAATGAGATTAATATGTTTCGAAAATACATGTTCAATAATATCATCAAAATTGGCAAAATTTATTTACAAAATACAAATAATAGGCTATGTAGGATGTGAACCTACATCCTCCATACAATGAAGAATAGAGTGCTCTACCAATTGAGCTAATAGGTTTAATGAGTCATAAAAAGAAAAAATCATATTCAATAAACATATTAGATTCAAAATATAAAATGCAAAAGGAAAAATCAAAAACAAGAAAAAATCATATTCAATAAACAAATAAGAAGGATTGGGGATGTGCAGAGAAGCACCCAGGACGCCCCAGTAAGAAGGATTGAGCTCATCATAGTGGAGGGCAAGAGAAGCCAAGGAAGATCTAGAAGGACGTGGGAGGAGCAGATTAAAAGCGACCTGTACGAACTCGACCTCTCTCAGGACCTGACCAGGGATAGGGGCAAATGGCGGCGCCTTATCCACGTCCTTGATTAATAAACCTGTCTTTTGCCTTTTGTCATCGCTCCTTACCGCCTCTCTTACTTTATCGTTTCTTAGTTATCTGCATGTATCCTTTTAGTTGTGTAAGTCACGTACTATACTTGCACTTAATTGATTCCTATGCTTGGCTAACGTGGGTGTAAGATCCAGGAGTTTGGATTTTTTTTGCAGGTTCCTATCTTTAAAGACCCCTCTTGAGCCGAAGGACTCTTCTGACCGCCCTCTCCTTATGGGTATGAGACGCCGTCGACCCTCCTTCCCCAGACCCTGACCATAGATTATCTATGTGCGGGAACACTGGGTATGATGATGATGATGATGAATAAACAAATCATATTCAAAATCAAAAACTGCAGAAAAAACAAAAATCAAAAACAAGAAAAAATCAAAAACAAGATCTAAAATATTAACAAATTCAACAACAAACCAAATTCAAAATATAAAATGCTAAAAAATCGAAAACACGAAAAAATCAAAAACAAGATCGAAAATAAGAAAATATTTAAGAAAAAACCAGATTCAAAAATCAAAAATGCAAAAAAAAATCAAAATCAAGAAAAAATCAAAAACAAGATCGAAAATAAGAAAAAGAATAAACCAGATTCAAAATCGAATTTACGGAAGATTGATTTGATACTTGAAAACAACAAATTTTCATGGGAGAATGAGAAAGGATGAGAGAAAGTGGAGGACTGTTTTTGGATGAAGGAGGAAGATAAAAGGAACATTTTGAAGATGAAAGATGCACAAAAATATCAATGAGATAAACCCAGACAGAGAAACCCAGTGAGAGAAAATGTAGAAGATGAATAAATGAAAAAGAACTACTACAGCTATCATATGACCAGACCGATTTTATTTTTAAAAAATAAAAAAACCGGATAAAAAAAAGGCCCTGAACCACGTGCAAGTTTAAGAATCATCTTGACCATTGATCTTTCATCTAGACGGCTGAAATTGCTTCTTACCCTTCTCATTTTAAGACCCCTTCTCATTTGATCCTATATATATATATATATATATATATATATATATATATATATGTATATATATATATATATATATATATATATATATATATATATATATATATATATATATATTGAGAATTAGGAAATATATAAATGAAAGAAGAAATAAAACCACCCAAACTTCGGGACCCCAAACCTAGCATAAAACCCATGAGTGGAAAAGCCATTGGAAGAGGAAGAGCACCACTCGAGCAAGTAGAGTGGACTATGCAAACACCCCAAATACCTTACACACCAAGAAGCTAGAGAAAACCTACACCTTACACACCAAGAATTACGAAAAAAATCTTGTAATTTCAATAGCATTTGAAAAGTCAAAAATATCAAATGATAAATATATTTTATTTGCAAAATAGCAAAACATACTTAATTTGCGATATAGCAAAAATTAAATTATAATATTTCCCACATGGGTAAAACATGCTTAGCATAATCATTACATCAAAAATAACCTTTGTATTATATTAGGACATCACTAGCATGTGTGGAAATGCATTGTAACAAAAAGTTATTAAAATTCAATACGATTTTTCAAGGAAACTACTAGAATGTCTTGTTTCAATACTTCTTAAAGTAAATATAACTTAAAAGAGTTTGAAATTCATTCAAAACAAATATAATATAGTTCATAAGTCTATAAAATCATTACGACAAAAGATTTCATAAAACACTATTTTCTTAAAAATGAGATAATTCTGTCGGTAATAAAAATGATAATTGACTTACAAAATACATATTAATTCTCCAACAAGGCCCAAATTAATCAAATAATTATAATAATTTAATTAAAATGAATTTAAGGATGTTCCGTCAGATTATAATTGGTGATGCCAATTTATAAGGATTTTACGATTATTCGACAATTTAGGTATTTACTGTTATTTAAATAATGTTTTAAATCCATAGAAATTATAAACCATCTAAGTTAAATTTTTTAATACTAAGAGGCAGTAGGTTACTAATACAATTATAAATTTTTGATATAGATTTATTTTTATTCAAATTTAATTAACAATATTACACCTTTAATAATTAAATAATTTTTTATTAATTTGATAAATTAGTAAATAATTTATAATTAGTTTAATAAAATTTTATCATAGTTCTAGAAGTCAATAATACTTTCATTAGCCCATTTAAACTTATAATTGTCATGTATGATATGTAATTTTTTTATATAGGCATTTTATCGATAAATAAAATAAAATCGGTTTAAAATTATTTAAGTCCGAATAAAATTATATAAAACTTATATGATATTCCTGAAACTATTTTAAGGAATATAAAATTTTAAATAACCATTAAAAATCATGTGGGATATTTTAAATAATTAATATCGTTATTTAACCGATCAACAAAATAAAATTTATTTAAGTCCATATATGGTCATGAAAATCAATATAAATTTTTGAACATGTATCTACTCTTTATATAGGTGTCTCATACAATTTTCATGTCCAAAAGACAGCATGTAGTATTTATTTTGTATTTTACTGTTTTCTAACTTACCAGTTATTAATAGCCAAGTAAAAATTATTAAGGTCCTTAAACGTTAATAAAATCGTCCCATAATTTTACCAAATTTATTTACTTCCCATTTCATCATGTGATAAAAATTTCAAGTCCATATGTCTTTATTTGATAATTATTTTATATTTTACTATTTTACAATTTACCGATAACCAATTTAACAATTACTCAAAAATCATGAAAAATTCCAAAATAAATATATTCTAGCCAAATCTTGTTGGAGACATTATAATATGGTTTTATTAATTAGTTTTGATGATCAAGAGCTTATCTAATACTACCCTCTTTTATAATAAGAGTATTTAACACCTTAAAGTCCATTAAAATATCGATTTAACGATTAAATTTCAACAAAAATATTCAAAAGATTTTTTTTAACATATAGCTACTGGAAATTACTTTAAAAATGAATTTAAATCATACCTTTAAACATACAACAATCTATAAAACTAACATGCATGATGCCCACAATAATAATACATGTAATAAATCATTCCATACTCAAAATTATCATTTTGTTATCATTTTTTAAGTTTTAAGAACTTCTCATTGGGAATTTTATTTTTGTAAAAAACAAGTTTATACAAAACTTTCCCAACTTATTCTTAAATCTTTTAAAAATCACCCCATGTGATATACCTCGATCCTTAGCTCCAAAAGTACTCCTTAACCTTTGGTACAACTTCTCAATAACTAAGATCTAACTCCTTTGCTACAATTATTTTTAAAGAAATCAAAAATAGCATTATTTCGGATCTTTTTATGTAACTTAATGACTTTTGATTTCTAGCTAAAAATTGTTAGATTTACTTACTCTTTGATATTTTGTTACCTTGGAGATTGATTAGTGTTGAGCAACACTTGTTGAACAAGTCCCACAACTTGAGAGTTTTTGGCTAGGAAACACAAATAGAAGATTGTAAGTTGATGGAAGAAAAATGTTTCAGTTTTTCTATTTTGGCCGAAATTTCTAGGCCTTCTTAGGAGATTATTGTTCTTAGTTATTATGATAAATTACCCATTTTATATTAATCTTAGTTTATAAAAAGATTTCATGTAAAAAGAATTTTACATGCACATATTTTAACAAAACTAGTGAAATAAATAAATAAACATAACTTACTCTTTTCTTAGTGGATTTCTTCAAGTTTGGTGTCTATGGAAAGCTCTTGATGAAATGAAGATTATTTTTATGAAAGATTTGAGTTACTAAACATAAATTTTCAGAAGTCTGGATGGGTTTTTTTTTTAAGAAGATTTGATGAAGAAAATGTGTTTTTGCTAGGAATTGTAAGATTGAAATTTTATTGTACTTATGGATGAATTTAGGAGTAAAATGAAGAGTGAAACAAGGTTGATAGAGATGAAAATATGGACAAAAAATATGTCTTAATTTATCATGTTTGCATGTTTATTATGATGGTGTTTTTGGGTAAGAACAAAAAGGGCTTTGGGTAGAGAGTTTAGTGGAGTGTGTAAGTGGGTTTTGGGGCTAAAAGAGGGGTATTGTGGCAACTAGGGGCTGCTGTTTTAGAAGTGATTTGAGGTGATTTTTATTCTCAATGTGGTCTATTATGGTGTAAGCAAGGTTTATCTAAGATAGTTTAAAGTGTGGGTAAAAATTGTTGTACATGTAGAGTCGCCTAAAACATGTGACTCCACTGTAGTCCAATCGCGTGTTCTACGCGACTGTACCGCGGTTGAATCGCGTGTTTTGAGTCGCGTGTTTTGTGCAACTACATATACTATAAAATAGTGCAAACTTTAAACGATCGTTATTTCTCGCTCAATTATCGAAATTGGGAACATAATGTATCGTTGTAAGCTTTTTGAAATCTAGTTTCTAATGCCGCAAATGTGAGTTTCCTATAAAAAGTTATGACCAAAAGATTGAACATGTATCAAATTTCTGCACAAGTAAACTTTAAATGAAACGTCAGTGCTCGTTCACTTATCGAAATTAGGCATATAATATGTCACTGGAAATATCTTGAAGTCTAGTTTCTAATGCCGCAAATATTGCATTAATATAATTTTTATATAAAAAGTTATTGCCAAAAGAGTGAGCATGTATGATGTATCAAATTTCAGCACAAACAATTTTTTTGTTTTTTTGAAATTAACAATTTTTATTGTTGCTTAGTGAATCATTTTAGTGATCATTTTCATTTGCTATTGTGTTTCGACATTGAATTTTAGTTCAGAGAATTTTTTAAGATAAAAGTAAGGAAAAATTACCTAGAATAATCCAAACTATTCATGATTTTCCTACAATAATCCCACCTAATGATTAACCATGAACAATCCCAACTTTGAGGGGTATTTTCCTAAAGTAAACTTGGGTAACCCGATCACCTGCTATAGTAGGTAATTCACCAAAAAAATAAATTAAATATCAAATAAAAATTTGAACATATTTTTGAAAATTTACATATAAAATTCTAGATAATAAAAAAATCATAAATTTTTTATGAATATTTTTTTAATATTTTTTTTTGACATTTTATTTTAATTTATCTCTTTTTAAAAAAAATAAAATTTGTTATAGCAAGTCATCCGGTCACCGGGTTTACTCTAGGAAAATGCCCCTCAAAGTTGGGATTATTCACGGTTAATCAATAGGTGGGATTATTGTAGGAAAATCATTAATAGTTTGTGTTCCTGCTGGAAAGAACAATCAACACTCTCTTCAAGGATGAGAAGAATGTCTTTTAGGATTCACAATAGATATGAATCACTAGGAAGGCACAAGTTGCGTTCTACCTTTCTTCTCCGATGATAATCTGCACAAGGTAACAAACGAAGGTCGGAGAGGGGACTTTCGGGGATCCTCCTCCGATGATGAAGTTAGTGATGAAACTGAGATTTTGGCTAAGAGTATAGTATAAGGTTTCTCTTTCTCTTTAACACAATGCAAAGATCTTGAGTGCAAAGAGTTATGTTACCCTTGTTAGTGCATGGCACTGTATATTTATAGAGGCGGGTTTAGGAGAAGATTCTCAAACCCTAAGGGTAGTTTTGGCGTTTACCTTTTAGGGAATCTCTTTGGTGTCAGTAAAGAGGAGGCAAAGAATATCCTTTTAGCATACGTGGCATCCATGGATTGGTAGACATCCATCAGCTGTCTTTCATTTATGATGATAGTACAGTAGTGTACGAGGTAGGTGTGGTGCCTCGCATTATACGAGTTGCGGCTATGTTTGGACAGTGCTTTTACAGCTGTCATCTTGCCATGTCATCGTTTTCGTTGTTATCACTCTTCAGGACAAGCTATCCTGCAGGTACGCTGGTTCTTTGTTGCCTTGCAGGTATGCAGGCTTCATGAATTTTCCACAAGGTAAGTCGTCCTGGTGGGAATGGTTTTGTCTCTCCATTCTCAGGATTGGACGTCCTCTAGGTGTTTTCTCCTGATTGTCCTCTTGACCTTGTAAGTAGGGTTTTATAATAGAGGTCTTATGTTGCGGCACATACAATTTGCCCCTAAGGCCTGTTGAGTCGTAGTTCGAAAAAGTCAACAGGTCTGGTTCTAACGTGATTTTCTTCGAGTTCTGAGCTCTTTAGAGTTGGGGTGTCTACTTTGACGGGTTTTTTTGAAAAAAAAGTTCCATTTCTTTACTTGTTTTCCTTTCGGTATTATCCCTATATATGCCCCCAGTCTATGTGCTTTAGTGTTAAGCTAGAGGATGGGGACTATTAGGACACCACATTGCAGGGCGAGGGTTTTTGGGATTTTACCCTTCTAGGATGGGTTTGGGAAGGTTTCGCTCTTTCTTTTTTTTTAGGATACTGGTTACAGGGTGGTGTTTTCAGGGTATCTTTTTGCGGAGTGTCATTTGGGATTCAGGGTAATGCTTATGTTGGGGTTCTTCGTGTTTAATGGGGGTTATTTTGGTAATATAAGGGCTGATGTGATAGTAATGATGATGCCCTTTTTTGTAATTAAACTTGTGACGACGTGATTTAACCCTTGATCAATCTAGAATTTTATGCAAATTTACTGCAATGTGACAGTAATGTACATTAAACTTGTAATGTAGTTGGTTGATCTACCTCTATTTTCTGCAAGTTTTAATCTAGTCGGACGCGTGTGCCCACTTGCGTTGTACTTTTCTCGATTTCCCGCCTATTCGACTTCTCTCTCCTCAGTCATTTTAAACACATTTCATCTTGGCCGTTCACCTTTGTTGCTACTATTCGTTGGGAATTTGCCTATAAATACCCTCCAACTTAACATTTCGAATTTTTACTGAGCGTTTGATCTTCTCTTGATCTTGTTTCCTCTTCAAGTAATATTTGTGTAGTACCCTATTTCTTTTTGTTCGTCTTCTTCGAGCATTCTTTAAACTTTGGAGATATTTTTCTTTGAACTTTTCCTACTGTTGTAATGGCCAAAACGCTAGGAAGAGATTAGCTGCTTCTTCATTTTATCTGACTTTCGACTTTAACATCGATAAAAAGGACACTCCCGTTCGTTCTCCTTTTCCTTTGGCTCGTCAGGCTGAGGATCCTTTAGTTCCTCCTCGTGGTTGGGTTGAGGGGAAGTGGGATCATTTGTTTTGAGAGGATGCTTTCCCTCCTTCTGCTTCTTTGAACCCTTCTTCTAGGATCAGACAAACGTTCACTCCACTGGCGGTGGACGTAACTTTTGGGAAGATGGGCTTGACTAAGCTTTCTTCCCAAGTTTTGGACATTATGGCGGAGGGCCGCCTCCAGTTTGTGGTGGAGGATAGGTTCCGCCTATCTAGGGACCAAGGTTATTGGTGTCGTCTTGGTGAGCCGGGCATGCATGCCCATGAAGTGATTGTTACCACTACTCCTTCCACCGCTGTTTTCATTCAGGTGAACTTATATTAGGTTCCCTATGCACTGATTTTTGCAGCGGGTGTTGTGTTTTTATCAGTAGTCGCTGAATCAACTGATGCCCTAGGCCACTCAAAAGATTATTTCTTTCATTTGGCATTGTGAATATATAGGCTATCCTTTGACTCTGGGCTTCTTCCGTGCTGTTTTCAAAATTGAGCACGGAGGGAACAAGCCCTTCAATTCTGCCAAGGTGGTTTGTTCAGCTTCGATGGCGTCAGTGAAGGTCAACGCTGTTACCGCTGCCCCTTTTGTGGAGGGGTCAATCGTTCCGAAACCAGGTCTTTTCATTAAGGGCCAGGTTTCTCAGGGCGATTTTCCCTCTGCTGAGGGGATGGTCGTGGTTGGAGTTTCCCCTGGGGTTCACGATGGGGCTGGTGCAGTGCCAGTCCAGGTCTTTGATTCAAGGAGAATAGTTTTTCCTGATGACGCCTTCACCAACTTTGAGTCCTTCGTGGACATATCCGACGATGATGACGGCGAAGGTTTTATATGTTATTTCTTGGCCCCAACAGGTCTGTATTTTTCCTCTGAGTCATCTTGTGGGTATCTTTAATTATTCTAAGTGTTGACAATGTTTGTACATATTTGTTGAGACAGTGCCTACTGTTGAGGATGAGCCTGCTGAGGAATCGGAGGGTGCCACTGCCTTAGATGTGAATGGCAATGGTCCTGCTGTGGCTGTTGCAGTGGTCAATCCTCTGATCACTGCTCCTCATGTTACCACTCCGGTGGTAACTTCTTCAAATATTTTTGGCCCTCCTGCTCCGGCGGTAGGATTTTCCGGTGTTCCTGGGGCAACTTTCACTGCCATTGTTGAAGATTCCCCTGCTACAATGTTTGCCCCTGACTCCGAGCCTGTTGAAGGTTCGGGGATAATTCAGCATCCCAGGACTAAGGGCCAGGACACTGGTAAGGGAAAAAATACTGCTATCGCCGAGCAGGTTCTTGTCTCACATCCTTCTCATCTACTTTCAGGTATGTTAAGCTTATAAGCAGGTTAATAGTTCATGATGTGTTCTTATTTCTTATATGGTTCTTCTGGTTGTTGTTTTAGAGAGGGTGTATCTCGATTCCAGGCAGCACATCGCTTCTTCTTTCGTGGTTCGGCCCTATGAGGACGCGGATGATGTGTCTGGTTGTTCTTCTTCTTTGGAGGCCCAAGTTGCTGCCAATGACGAAGTGATAAATAAGTTGAGGGTTGAGAGTGCCAGCAAGGATAAGGCTTATGCCCTGTTGGGTGCTGAGTTGGAGGCAGTGCAGGCCGCCCATTCTAAGAGTGTTGCTCTTTTAGACGAATCTGTTAAGGAGAGGGAGCAGCAGGCGAGTAGGTGTAGCCAGTTTGAGGGGACTTGTTCCCAACTTCGCTTAGGGATTTCACAGTAGAGGGAGAATTATGAGGCTGAGCTTGGAAAGCTTAGGGCAGAAGTAGAACGTCTGAGTTCTGAGTTGTCGTCTCAGACCTGGGAACGAGCCGCTATCGTTGCTCCCTTGCAGGAGCGTCTACAGGTGTGTACTGCTTCCTTGTTTGCCAAGGAAAAGGAAGTAAAGGACCTGCGTTCTCAGCTTGCTGCCAGGGATAAGACCACTGCTGACCTTGAAGGGCAGATTGATTACTAGGTGGCCGCTGTGACGGACTTAGTAACGATGTTTAATGAGTCTCTCCCGATGAGAAATTTTCCTAAGTTTTCTTGGTGCATCAAGGCTTCGACTGATGGTTTCAAGGCTGCTCTTGCAAGGGCCAACCTGGCAGAGAGGAGAGTTGCTGAGTTGGAGGAGGAAAATCTCCAGCTTAGACTGCTTGTGACTGATCGAGATGGTGAAGGATCTTTAAGTTTCTCAGCTACAGGTGAGCGAGCAACTCCTGAGAGTTAAGAGTGTTAGGCTGGAGCTTGAGCAGGCTAGGGAGGATCTTGCTAAGGCACGGTCTACCCTTGAGCAGGCTCAGCAGAGCCACAACGAACAGATTGCCAAGGTGGCTTCCTTTTACCAGAGAGATGCTGCTGCTAAGGCTAGGGTACTTATGCTGAATGCCTGTTTTCTCCAGTACCCAAACTTTGATTGGGAAGCTGTGAAGCGTCATCTCCAGGATTCGAAGATTGACCGGAGGGTCAACAAGCTTAGGAAGAGTGATCCTCTTTTCTAGACTCTAGAGAATCAACCTTCCTCTCAAAGGCCCGCACCAGTCAATCCTGCTTCCTCTACTTCTCCTTCTGTTGCCTTATAGGAATAAGCTGCTCCTTTGTTATGAACAATTTTTTTTCTCTGTTTCTTGCTTTTGCTTCTATTGTAAAGCTTTTTTGCAGTTTTTACCATTTCTTATGGTTAGTGGTTGTATGCTTGTACTTAGTTACAACTTGTAATTTTTTCTCCTTGTGAATGGTAATATATCCTTCTTTCTCTCATTGTGTTTACTGCTTCTTATTTTGGTAACTTCGTGTATGTAAACACTTTGTGTATTTCACTTCGTATATGTAAACACTTTGTGTATGTAAACAACTTCGCCTTGTAAATTGTTTTAGTTTGCTTGCCATTACTTGCCCCCTAACTCATCTGACTGAAACACTTATGGTTTAGAAATGTGAGTTAGGTTCTGGGCTGCCCACTGATATCCCAAAATAGGTTGAACTAGGGTCTTTCCTTTTTAGGTCATAAACGCAGTCCCATCCTAAGTCCTTACTCTGAGCCTACTAGTTTGGCAGAATTTGGGTTGTTTCAGGATAGGGAATAATTAGGGACCTTGTTAGTCTTTTGAGATCCGGACAGTTTCTTCAGGGAATTAAAGGTCTGTCCTGAAGAAATGTTGACCCAAGGATAGCCTACTATTTGGACGTCTGAGATACTCTCTCCTGGGTATTTATGTGTCTTTCCTCTTGAGAGTCTCGCTCCAAGAATGGCGGTGGTCTGTGGAAGACCGAAGTTCGTTTAAGGCAAGATGTTAGCTTAACGGGGTATGTTATATCTTTCCTGCTAAGTTCTTGCCTTAAGAATAAGTGAGTCAGGACCATTTGACTTTCAAGTTTTAGTTTTCTGTCTTAACTGAAAAGCTTTTGTTTTCAAGGTTAAGATATATTTTTCTTTCTTAACTGAAAAACTGTTGTCTTCAAGGTTAAGGTATTATTTTCTCTCTTAACTGAAAAGCTGTATTTTTCAAGGTTAAGGTATTATTTTCTCTCTTAACTGAAAAGTTGTTGTTTTCAAGGTTAAGGTATTTGGTTGATTTGTCACCTTTTGGGTTTTCGTTCTTAATTTTTTGGAGAAACCTGTAATTGGTAAAATGAACTATCGATGTTTCGACGAACAGAGAATTTTTCATTCATAATAAAATGGCCTTAAAGGCTCTTGTCTTTACAGGAGAGAGATATTTACATCACATTAATGTTATACATAATACTTCTTCAGGACTCTAGAATTCCAATTATGACGGAATTCTTTTTGTCCTGGTTTTTTCAGTTTGTACGCTCCGTGACCCAGGACATGAGTGACAACATAGGGGCCCTCCCAGGTTTCAGAGAGTTTCCCATGATCTCGAATTTGGGCTGCTTGAGCATATCTTAGGACTAGGTCCTCCTCCTGAAAAGTTCTTCCTCTCACTTTTCTATTATACAATCTTGCGATCCTGTTCTGGTAGGCAACCATTCTTAATGAAGCTTCTTCCCTTACCTCTTCAATGAGTTCCAGGTCTAGCATCCTAGACTCTTGGTTTACTTCTTCCTGGAAGAATTGGGTACGCAGAGTGGGTATCCCAATATCTATAGGTAGTAGAGCTTCCGACCCATTGTTGGCCCAATTGAGTTTTGATGATGACTTAACGATTTACAAACAAACAAATTTTAGAGATTGTTTTGTAGGTCAAATATCCAATTTGTCAAAATCGTCGATGGCACCTAAGAGACTTGTTTAAAGAATATTGTACTTGTCGAAGTCAATGTCAAAGTCAATGTCAAAGTCAAAGTCAAAATAGTCAATCTTGAAGTTCAAATGGAAAGTCAAAAGATGAATCGATCACTACTAATCCAAGATTGATAAACTGAAAAGAAAGTTGATGGAGACAGTGCAGTGTTCCCAGCGAAGTAGGTCTGAGAAGTCAGTCAACTAAAAGAACGTAGGAAAATTAGTTTTTCTTTAATTTAGTGGATTGTACGGTTAATACTAAATAATTGCATAAGATATTAATTGGAAAAATTAATTAAAATTAATCTAAGGGTTAAGAATGAATCTCCTTGTTTATCTCCATAAAAATAGGGAATTAGTTGAATAAGTCTTGAACTTACTATTATTAGCTTATTGATTACTAATTGTAACCGTGAGACTTGTAGTAACCTCCAAGGCAATCATCCACATTCCCACATCTTAAGATAATGGGATAGTGGTTAAAATACACGGTTCTAGCTCATATAAAAGAGAAAATATAACCGGCTAACAAAAGTGTGGTATTGTGCCCAAAACCGAAAAATCTAGAGAGATCACCCAAGAGAGAAAAATATTCATTCTTACAAATTGCCAATTAATTCTTAATATTTTTCTTATGCAATAATTTAGTCTTTATCCAATTTAGAGAAATTTCTTGTAAGGGTTTTTGAGTGTTTGTAAATTAGACTTAGGGAAGTCTAAGGGGGAAACGTGAGAATTTAGAGAAGAGAAAGAGAAGGAGAAAGTGTAGAGAAGTGGCCTAGAAGAGAAGGAGAAGAGAATTGTTTTATGTAATTGTATTGATTGCCTAAAACTTAAGAGAAGCTTAAAATCCCGAGTGGTCGTGGTTTTCTTTCTATTAGGCCTAGAAAGTTTCCACGTAAAATCCTTGTCTCCATTTTACTTTCTTGCCTTTTTGTTTAAGTATTTTTATTAAATTTAAATTCTGCAAAACAGGGCAGAAATACTTGAAAAGTGCAATACAACAATTCACCCCCCTCTTGTTGAATTCATAATCTCTAAGTGTTTCTACACCCATATACTAGCTTGAATGGAGTTTGGCCAGTAGCTTCTTTTTGGGTTGTTCTGAGTGACCATAAAACGTCGTACAGGACCTCAGCCATTTCCCCTTTGCCTCATCAAGCTTTTTCTTTAGCCCGTTCAGGACTTGTTTGTTTGCTGCTTCTGCTTGGCCATTGCATTGTGGGTTACAAACTGAAGAATACACCACATGGATTTTGAAGTCGCTGAGATATGCCCTGAGAGTGTCACAGTCGAACTGCTTTTCGTTGTCACGCTCAGGACGATGGGCAATCCGAACCTATTGATGATGTGCTGCCAAATGAACTTCTCAACTTTTCTAGAAGTAATGGTGGCTAGTGGTTCTGCTTCTATCCATTTGGTGAAATAATCCACCCCCACAAAGAGAAATTTTATGCTTCCTGGGGCCACAGGAAATGGTCCAAATAGGTCCAGCCCCCATTGAGCAAACGGGATAGGGTTATGGATGAATTTGAGCTCATTGGAAGGTACGTTGATGTCGGGGGCAAAGTTTTGGCATTTATCACACCTTCTAACCACGTCTTCTGCATCTGAGTGTGCTTGTGGCCAATAGTATCCTGCTCTAAAGGCTCTATGTGCCAGAGATCTGGCTCCTTGGTGGTGGCCACAAACTCCTTCATGTATTTCTCGTAGGATATACTCAGCACTCTCGGGTGTGACGCATTTCAGCAAGGGTCCACCTTTCAACTTTTTGTACATCTCTTCTTCTTCTTTGTACTTTATCATATCTTCCATCCAGGGTGGAAGGTTTGTCTTGTCAATTGTGAATATTGACGTTGCGTCCTCGTGTATGGCGCTCTGGGGTTTTACTTCTACCAGGACGAATCTTTTTATGTTATGTTGACTGGCGCTACCCAGTTTGGACAATGCATCAGCCTGTTCGTTTTGCGACCTAGGTAGCCGTTCTACCTCGAAACTGTCAAAGAGTGCAATCAGACCCTTAACTTTCGTCAGATATTTCTGCATCGATGGTTCTCTGGCCTCATATTCTCCCTGGATCTAGTTTACTACCAGTTGAGAATCCATACTCAGTTTGATGTGCTTAGCCTCTAAGGCTTTACAGAGTTGTAATCCTGCAATGGCTGCTTCATATTTTGCTTCATTATTGGTGGCTCTGAATTGGAATTTCAAGGCATATTCAATGGTTTTACCCTTAGAAGATAACAGCATTACTCCTGCTCCTTCCCCTACGTTTCTGGAAGAACCATCTGTGATCAGTTGCCATATTGGTACCTTCTTCTTTGTATCGGGCTTGTATGAACATTCGGCAAAGATATCAGCCAGAGCCTGCCCTTTGATTGCGGTTATGGCTTGATATTTTACCCCGTATCCGTTCAGCTCGATTGCCCATTTATCCAATCTTCCTGATCTTTTGATTTTATCGAGCGATTTCTCTAACGACAGATCTTTCAGTACTACTACTTAGTGGGCGTCGAAATAAGGCTTTAGTTTTCTTGCTGCTACAACTACGGCGTAGGCCGTCTTTTCAATCAGGGGGTATCTTGTTTCAGCATCAAGCTAGATTCTGCTAACGAAGTATATGGGCTGTTGCACATTCCCTTCTTCTCTTACGATCGTTGCGTTTACTGTAGTTTGCGAGGTAGCAGCGTAAAGGTTGAGGGCCTCTCCAGTAACAGGCCTGGCCAGAGTTGGCAGGCTGTGGAGGTGATTCTTCAGTTCTTGGAAGGCTTTTTTCTATTCCTCTCCCCAGAAGAAACTTTTATTGCCTCTTAGGACTTTGAAGAATGGTAGAGATTTCTCTGGTGACTTTGCTATAAATCTGGAAAGGGCCGCCATCCTCCCTGTTAGTCTCATGATATATTTTTTAGATTTCGGTTCCGCCAGGCCCAGGAATGCTTGGACTTTGGCAGGGTTGGCATCTATGCCCCTTTAGGATACCATGAAACCTAGGAATTTTCCTGACCTGATCCCCAAGACACATTTATTGGGATTTAGCCTCATGCTGTGTTTCCTCATGTTTTCGAATGTTTCTTTTAGATCTGGAATCAGATCTTCTTCTTTTTTGCTTTTTACTATTGAGTCATCTACGTAAACGTCCAGGTTTCTACCTCGCTGGCTGGTGAATATCTGATCCATCAGCCTCTGGTACGTTGCCCCGGCATTTTTCAGGCCAAAAGGAATTATTTTGTAATTACAGACTCCTATTGGACAAATGAAGGCAGTTTTCTCCTTGTCTGCGGGATCCATAAATATTTGATGGTATCCTGAGAATGCGTCCATGCAGCAGAGCAGGGTTATTTCCTGCGGTGGAATCTACTAGTTAATCGATCCTTGGCAGAGGATAAAAGTCTTTTGGACATGCTTTATTCAGGTTGGTGAAGTCTATACACATCCTCCACCCTCCTGTGCCTTCGAGACTAACACCACGTTTACCAGCCATTCAGGGTATTGACAGGGTTCAATGAAACCTGCCTCCAAGAGTTTTTTGACCTCTTCTTCAACAGCGTTTTCTTTTTCAAGAGTCATGCTCCTCTTCTTTTGTTTCACTGGTTTTGAACCTTCCACCACGTTCAGTTTGTGCGTGATGGTGGTAGGACCAATTTCAGGCATGTCAACCGCCGACCATGCGAATAGGTCTGCATTCTCTCTCATGAGTCGGGATAGTTCGACTTTTATTTCTGATGACAGAGTTTTCCCTATCTTTATTGTTTTCTTTGTCCCTTCGATGAGGGGTATTTCTTGCAATTCTGTCTCCTCGGGTTCGAACGACCTGAGAGGTGTTTTCTTATCAAGATCTTTTTCATATGCGGGCCAGGGATCGACCTCGGCTAACTCCTTTTCCCTGAGAGTGAGGATGGATCCCAAATCTCTTGCTGCCTCTTCAACGCAAATTCTCTTTTTCTTTTCCTCATTCTTTTCCTGGATTTCTCTTCTGGGTTTCTATTTGAGGGTGCAGACGACCTTTATCATGTTGCAGGTCCTGGCCATCTGCTGACATCCTCTGGCCCTTTCGACCTTCCCACTCGTTCCTAAGAACAGGAGCGTTTGGTGGAAGGAGGAAGGGATCCTAGTGATGTCCCCTAAGAATTTCCTACCTAGGATGCAATTGTATCTAGTGGGCGCGTCAATGATGTAGAATTCTTGCGATCAGGTGGTAGTCACACCATTCCTATCCTGGAGGGTGAAAGGATGAGTGACCTTTCCCTCCGCTTTCATTGACTCCCCCGAGAACCCGCCGATTGGAGTTGTCGCTTTCAGCAGGTGCTGTCCTCCAACATCCATCCTGTCCCAGTAGCTCTGGTAGATAACATTTACTTCTGCCTCTGTGTCTATCAGCGTTCTGTAGATGGGATGTTCTGCTATGTCCATGATCATAACTAAAGGGTCGTTGTGTGGGTATATGACTCCCTTGCAATCTTCCCTGGTGAAAGTCATATCGGGGCAGTTGGGCGCTCCGGCCTCTTCATGCACTTCAAAAATCCTAGCTGCAGGTTGAGTTGCAGTTCTCAGATGGGCTTCTTCATCTGTTATTCCACCTGATTTCTCGAAGATTACAAATATTGGGGCCTTCTTCTATCTTTTCGGTTCCTCCTCATCTCAATCCGGACCAGGATTTCTTTTTCTTTCTGGCCCCGTCTTCCCTTTTTGCTTGTTGTCCCACTTCACATAATTTTTGAAATACCCTCTCTAAATCAGGTCCTCCATATTGGTTTTTAGTGTCCTGCAGTTTTTCGTGGAATGCCCAGGGCTTCCATGGAAGCCATAGAACTGATTCATGAAGCTTCCTGCTCTGCGCGTAGGTTGGGGTCTCTCCCATAGCTTGGAGCTCTGGTGGAGTTCGAAAATTCGTGCTCTCGGAGTGTTCAAGGGTGTGAATTGAGCAAAAGTCCTGAGCGTAGGCCTTTTAGGATCTTCCATGTGGCCTCTTTCTTCAACTGTGCCTTTATTTTTGTTTTTTCTATCCCGACCGTCGTGAGGACGATTTGGGAGTTGGTTTCTGTTACCGTCATTCTTCTTGTCATGCCTGTCTCCTTGGAGACCGGCGGCGATATGTTTGAAATTATCTGAAGCTGTGAACCTTTCCGTCGTTTCCCTGACATTATCCATGTTGTGGATGTTAATGCATCCATCGTCCTCCTTGAATCGACGGCTTTCTGGCCTGTCGTCATTTAATCCCGATCTGAAGGCCAGGAGAATAATGGAGTCCTCCGGCTTTGAGATGGTCAAACATTCAGTGTTGGACCGGGCGATATAGTCATTAAGCGATTTCTCTCTTCTTTGCCTGCATTTCATCATTTCAATGCATTGCTTAGGTCTTCTGATGAAAGGTGCATACAGATTTATGAACCATGCTGCTAGATTGTCAAAGTTGGCTAAAGACCCTTCAGGAAGACACTGGAACCAAGTTTGAGCCAGTCCTGTCATGGTCGGTGCGAAGTTCTTGCACCAAGATGCGTTGTTGTGGGCTCCCAAAGACATATGTCCTTGGTAAGCGTTGAGATGGTCGGTGGGATCAGTCTTTCCGTCAAATCTGACATGAATGGGAAATTTTACCTTGTCAACAGTTATGCTTACAATTTCAGGGGTAAATGTTGAGGCATTCGGCATATGGACCTTCTGGCCAGGGGAGGAAGTGGCTATCTTCCTGTTTTCTCTTGTCTCTTCTGGTCGCCCTAGGGGTATCTATTATCTTTCCCTTCTTTTTCGGCTTTCTTCTTTCCAACTTCTTCTTCTTTCCTTTCACGTCTCCCAGGCCCTGAGGTCTGAGAGTATCATGGCATCCTAGAGCCAAGCTCAGGGTCTTCTTGATAGTCACTTCTCTTTGGGCCCAACCTCTCTTTGACGGTAGAGCTTTGGGGTCCTAATCTGCTGTTATCCCTTTCTTTCTTCCTGAAGAAGCAGCAGATTCCTCTGAATTGTAGCTTTTCAAACTACTTTGGGATTCCGCGGGAGTCGGCGTTGTTATGCAGGGGACCTAATCTTTGTTTTACTGAGGTTATCTTGGGTCCTAACCTATCCTTAACATTGTTGTTTCGATGTTCGGCGTTCTCGCGCTTGGTGGCACATTTCTTTTCTCCGTCTTATCTTCCTCATACGGAAGTTAGGGAATAGGGTGAAGCCTAGGTGGTGGTGTCATAGTTGGATTACTTCTTGCGGCAATGATTGCCTGAGTCAACCCGTGTGCTAAGGTAGCGATTTCTTCCGTGGTGAGCCCTCCGCTAGGGGGGTGATGAGTCCAGCCTTAGTGGGTTGTGCTCTTATCACAAAAGGTGTGGCTTCGTCATCGTTGGAGACTTCATCATTTCTCGCGATCACAGGATTTAGAGACCCTCCCACATCAACTTGTTTGCGTTCTCCGGACTTAGAATGAGGCATTTGCTTCTAGTTAGTCATGGAAAGGTTAGTGCTTGCTGTTCGTGTTTGGTTTTAGTATCGTAGGGAATACGACTAGAAAGAACTAAGGCCCTCCTTCTAGCGCCAAATTGTTCCTGCTGGAAAGAACAATCAACACTCTCTTCAAAGATGAAAAAATGTCTTTTAGGATTCACAATAGATATGAATCACTGGGAAGGCACAAGTTGCGTTCTAGCTTTCTTCTCCGATGATAATCTGCACAAGGTAACAAACGAAGGTCGGAGAGGGGACTTTCGGGGATCTTCCTCCGATGATAAAGTCAGTGATGGAACTGAGATTTTGGCTAAGAGTATAGTATAAGGTTTCTCTTTCTCTTTAACACAATGCAAAGATCTTGAGTGCAAAGAGTTACGTTACCCTAGTTAGTGCATGACACTGTATTTTTATAGAGGCGGGTTTAGGAGAAGATTCCCAAACACTAAGGGAAGTTTTGGCTTTTACCTTGTAGGGAATCTCTTTGGTGTCAGTAAAGAGGAGGCAAAGAAGTCTTTCATTTATGATGATAGTACAGTAGTGTACGAGGTAGGTGTGGTGCCTCGCCTTATACGAGTTGCGGCTATGTTTGGACAGTGCTTTTACAGCTGTCATCTTGCCATGTCATCGTTTTTGTTATTATCGCTTTGCAGGACAAGCTATCCTGCAGGTACGCTGGTTCTTTGTTCTTTCTGCAGGGGTATTGGCCCTGCAGGTATGCAGGCTTCATGAATTTTCCACAGTGTAAGTCGTCCTGGTGGGAATGGTTTTGTCTCTCCATTCTCAGGATTGGACGTCCTGTAGGTGTTTTCTCCTAATTGTCCTCTTAACCTTGTAATTAGGGTTTTATAATAGAGGTCTTATGCTGCGGCACATACAGTTTGGATTATTCTAGGTAATTTTTCCTAAAAGTAAAAGAAATAAATTTATAAAATTTCAGTAAAGACAATAATTATAATTTCAATATATAAAGGGTCGTGACCCAATAAAAAATGTGGTGATTTTTTAACAATGCCCAAAAATTTTCCTACAAAAAACTTACACCAAAACTTGACCGAGACCATCTCAAATTGAGACCAAAAATAGGGTCGACTCAATTCGCGGGTGTAACAACATCAAACGTTTTCTCTTGTTTTTTCCATTCTCTGGGCATTTTTCAATTCTAACCTTAAAGGTATCAATTTTGACTTTAACGGTATCAATTTCAACAGAAAGTAGTACTTAAACATATCAATTAAAGTAACAATTTCAAGGGGAATTCCACGTTGTAACCCTGAGGTTTTGGGTTTTCCACATGGTAACCAAAACTTTTAAAAAATCCACATGGTAACCCTGAGGTTTACTAAATTGTTCTATCATGACCTTTTTGCACATAAAACGTTTGCAAACGTTAATCTAGGAAGCGTTAAGGCTAATGCACGCTTATCTATGCGACTCATCATTTCAAATGCCATCAATTTCAACATTTTCCCCCAAACATAAACCCTAACTCTAATATCTTTGGATTTGGGGGGGGGGGGGAAATATGATATGGATGAAATAAGGTAAAATTAGGGTTTATGTTTTGGAGTAAAAGGATGAAACTGATGACATTTAAAATGGTGAGTCACATAAATAGGCGTACAACATATTTAATGCTTCGAAATTAACGTTTACGAATGTTTAATGTGCAAAAAGGTCACGGTGGAACATTTTGGTAAACCTCAAGGTTATCGCGTGGATTTTTTAAAAGCTTTGGTTACCACGTGGAAAACCCAAAACTTCAGGGTTACCACGTGGAATTACCCAACTTTCAATTTGAACCTAAAAGTGATCAATTTTGACGTTAAATTGATCAATTTCTACCTAATATATGGTTCTGTTTCACAATATTAGAACGAAGTTATATAAAATGGTATTATTCTATCATTCTATGGATGAATTTCAAACAACAAATAAATGGTCAATAAAACTATTAATGATTAAATTTGAACTAAATGTTATACAATATATCTAGAGCTGTTCAAAAGTCACCCGACCCGAAAATCCGACCTGAAACCGAAAGTAAACCGACCCGGAAATGTGTTCCTTTTTTAAGGTTTATCGAACCGACAATACCCGAACCGAAGTTGTACCCGAACCGATTGACAACCGAAAATGGGATAGCTGAACCCGAACTGTAACCGATTTTTGTAACCGACACATAACCGTTAACCGAGATTACCCGAACCAAAAATGACCGACTCGAGTCATATACGACCCGAATGATGCTCGAAATCGAACTCGATCCGACAAAAACCGACTAAACCCAAATAAATTTTAGATTGAATTGCTTCAAACCTGAACCAATTTTTAACATAGAAGTATGATAGACTCATATTCAATCATCTTATTATTTAATCTAATAAAGTGATAGATATTTTAATAAATTAAATTTTATAAATACATGGTTTCATATATTTAGAGTTAATAATCAATGGTCAATGTATATAATCGTATTAGATGAAAATTGATAGAACTTTATAATTCTAATTTCCGGTCAAACAAGTAAAAGTAACAAAGTAATATTGATCACTAGTTGATTTACATTTTAACTAATTTGCTTTAAGTAAAGGGAATCTTGTCATCAATTAAAAAATGACTAACAACTTAATTTGATATTGACTCGATCGATAGTAAAACTATTTTGCTTTAAGTAAAGGGAATCTTACGAACCGATGCTAACCGAGTAGCTCGAATAACGATCTTCAACCGACAGCGACTAACGCGCCCCGAGTGTGACCCGTCGTAACACGCAATCGAAAAATAGTCGATCCGGAATACAAGCGAACCGAATGACACTCGTCCGAAACCGACCCGATCACCCGAATGAACACCTCTAAATATATCTATACAATTTGAATACTTATTTAAAAGGAAAATTTGCTAAAAATAATCTCAACTATCACCTCTTGGCCAAAAGTAATCCCAACTATCAATTATTTTTTAATAATCCTAACTATTCTCATAGTTTGTTGAAAACATACCCACCTCCAAATTAACCGGCTACCAAGGTTGTTAGGATCGAGATCCTACATAGGATCGTTGAGAGGGTAGGATCGAAATCGGTAGAATCGGATCGTAGGATCGTGTGATCTTGCAAATATGCATTAATATGCTTTAGATAACTGATTTTCAATTGTATTTGTTCTTTTTTTAAGTTTGAAGGTTTAAATTAACACTTATTTCACTTCAACTATTAAGTTTTGTAAAAGAATACCTTAATAATCACTTTTAAAATGCGAATCAAGAAAAACATGAATTTTAGTCATATTGATATAATTGTTTAGATATATACATATATATACATATATATATATATATATATATATATATATATATATATATATATATATATATATATATATATATATATATATATATATATATATATAGATATATACATATATATACATAAGTAAAATTTGGATTATATGAAAATTTTGTACGATTGAAACTACTCTTGTATGATCGGATCGTAAGATCGTAGGATTGTAGAATCGTGTTATGATCCTACCACTTAAATCCTGGAGCTATGTAGGATCGTACGATTCTACGAATTTAAGATCCTACCTACGATCCGGATCGGTCGCCTAATTTTGGATCGTAAGATCGTAGAATCGTTGATCAAGATCGAGATTCTGATAACCATGCCGGCTACAACAGGTAGCTTTTCCACTTTTTTCTTTTTTTTATTAATAGATGAAGAGGAAGGGTTAATTTTTAACAGTTCAGTAAAAGAAAAAGAAAAAAAGTGGAAAAGTTACCTGCTCCAGCCGGTAACAAGGGGGTAGATATTTTTTTCAACAAATTATGATGTTAGTTGGGATTATTAAAAAATAATTGATAGTTGGGATTATTTTTGGCCAACGGGTGATAGTTGGGATTATTTTGAGCAAATTGTAACCGCCCCGAATTATGAAGGCAAAGACTAATTGGAATTTAGTATTAATTAAGCGGAAGCTCACTTTTTCCAGCAGTTACTTAAAGGTTAAACCAATGTTCAAGTAAAATACTTGAACCAAAACCAAAGCAATATAACGGAAGTCTTAACTGTCCAAAATAACGGAAAATTACAACCAAATCGAAATAAGTCTGATGTTCGAAGTGCATCTTTAAAATAGTCCAAATTTAAACAATTATACTAATACTCTCTCAGATACAATAAAGAGATCTAAACAAAAAGGGAGTCAAACTCCAACTCAATTTCATCCTTCACTCGCATATCACTTATCCATCGAGGTGCCATGGGGGTCCACTCTAAAAACAAAAACCATTGGAAAACATACAAAGCATAGTATCAGCAAAAGTCTGAGTATAACACACTAGTGCTCGTCAAACAAGTTGTTAAAACATTTTGGTTTGAGTAAATTCATTTTGAAAGATGCTTTTTCATTTGATAAATCATGTCTTCATTCAAACTCAATTCAATGGTTTTATAATAATTCCAAGTTCTTATTTTTCATCATAAATCATAAGATCTCAATGGATCCAAATAAACTTCAAACTCAAACTATAATTTTTCATGGGTACTCTGTGAGTCATCCTGTGACTCGGTTGGTAGTCGGTCTACCGTCCGCAACATGTCCGGCAAGTGTATTGTGAACAATACGCGCTCAGCATTGGTGAGTCGTTTAATCATGCACACAACATTTGTTGTGGCATATGTACCCGCCATTTAGGCTAAAATATTTTTGTATATAATATATATCTTGTAATTTCAATAGCATTTGAAAAGTCAAAAAAATACTAACTTTTTCATATGATAAATATCTTTTATTTGCACCATAGCAAAACATACTTTATTTGCAACATAGCAAAATCAAATTATGATCTTTCTCACATGGGTAAAACATGATTAGCATAATCATATCATCAAACATAACATTTGTATTATATTGGGGCATCACTAACATGTATGGAAATGTTTCTTTGAAACTAGTTAACATTCAATATGATTTTTCAAGGAAACCACTAAAACGTTTGGTTACAATCCTTCTTAAGTAAAGTAAATATAACTTAGAAGAATATTAAAATTCATTCAAACCAACCAGAATATAGTTCATAAGTTTTTAAAGTCATTATGATAAAAGATTCATAAAACACTATTTTTTCAAATACTCAGCAATTTTGTCGGTAATAAAATCAATAATTGATTTACAAAATACATATTAATTCTCCAACAAGGCCCAAATTAATCAAGTCATTATAATTTCTTAATTAAAATGAATTTAAGGTTGTCCCATCAGATTATAATTGTTTATGCCAATTTATAACGATTTTACGATTACTTTCAACAATTTATGTATTTACCATTATTTAAATAATGTCTTAAATCTATAAAATTTATAAACCATCTACGTTAAACTTATTTTATACTATGAGGAAGTAGGTTACTAATACTTTTTATATAGGTCTATTTTTACTCAAACTTAATTATCAATATTACACCTTTTAATAGTTAAACAAGTTTTATTCATTTGATAAATTAGTAAATAATTAATAATTAGCTTAATAAAATTATACCAAAGTCCTACAAGTCATATAATACTTTTATTAACTCACTTAAACTTATAAATTTCATGTATGATATTTTATTATTTTATATAGGCATTTTATCGATACATAAAATAAAATCGGTTTAAAGTTATTTAAGTCCGAATAAAATAATATAAAAATTTTATGATGTTCAAGAAACTATTTTAAGGAATATAAAATCTTAAATAACCATTAAAACTATGTGGGGTATTTTTAATAATTAATATATTTATTTTACCGATAAACCTAATAAAATTTATTTAAGTCCATATATGGTAATGAAAATCCATATAAATTTTTTAACATGTATCTACTTTTTATATGAGTGTCTCATAAGATTTTTATCTCCAAAAGACATCATTTAGTATTTATTTTATATTTTACCGTTTTCTAACATACCGATTATTAATAACCGAGTAATACTTATTAAGGTCCTTAAAAGTCCACAAAATCTTCCCAAAATTTTTCCAAATTTAGATACTGTCAAAATGAGTATATGATAAAAAATTTAAGTCCCTATGTCTTTATTTGGTAATTATTTTATATTTTACAATTTTACAATGTACCGATAAACAATTTAACGATTACTCAAAAATCATGAAAAATTCCAACTAAATATATTCTGTCCAAATCTTGTTGGGGACATTATAATATGATTTTATAATTAGTTTTTATGATCAAGAGTTAATGTAATACAATGTTTTATAATAAGAGTATTTAACACCTTCAAATCCATTAAAATATCGTTTTAATGAATAAATTTCAACAAAATCATTCAAGAGATTTTTTTAACATATAGCTACTGGAAATTATTTTTAAAATGCATTTTAAATATTTTCTAAATCCATATAACCATTTCCATCACAAATACTTTCACAAAGTAGTGTAAATCATGTCTTTAAACATACAACAATTCATAAAATTAACATGCATGATGCCCACAATAATAATACATGTAATAAATCATTCCTTACTCAAAATTATCATTTTGATATCATTTTTCAAGATTTAAGAACTTCTCTTTGGGAATTTTATTTTTAAAAACAAGTTTATACAAAACTTTCCCAACTTGTTCTTAAATCCTTTAAAAATCACACATGTGACATACCTCGATCCTTAGCTCCAAAAGTACTCCTCAACCTTTGGTACAATTTTTCAACTTCGTTTTCAAATTGTAAAACAGAACCATATTTAGTTAGAAATTGATCAGTTTAACGTCAAAGTTGATCACAAATAGGTCAAAGTTGAAATTTTTATGTTAATTGATCTGTTAAAGTTTACTGTAAGTTGAATTTTATACCCTTTAAGGTCAAAATTGATACCTTTAAGATTAAAATTGGAAAAATGTCCAAAAAATGAAAAAATAAAAAAAATAAAAAATCGAGAAAAAACATGTAAAGTTGATACATGCGCGAATTGAACCGGTCCAGTCTTGATTTCAATTTGAGACGGTCTCGACCAAGACCAGCCCAAAAACTTATATAGATAAGAGAATAAACAATCCATTGAGAGTGCTCTTACATATTCCTAAAATGTTTTACTTAAAAATCCTTGATGACAGTACCCTCTAATTAATTGCAAATCAAATGAAACCCTCAATTCTTCTAAACCCCCAAAACCACCCAGTTCCCACCCAAAAACTCACTCTTTCTTGCCCAATTCTCAATCAATTCCTCTTTGGTGGAATCCCTTGTAAATCCATTACAGAAATTGTAGCAGAAAGCGGGTCGGGCAAAACACAACTTTCCCTCCAACTCCTCCTTACTGCCCAACTCCCAATTTCTCATGGTGGCTTATCATCCTCTTCACTGTACCTCCACACCGAATTCCCGTTTCCCATTCGTCGTCTCGAGCAACTTTCGATGTCTTTCATCAGTTCCCACAATACCCATTTTGATTCCACATTGTATGATCCTTTAGATAAGATTTTGGTCCAAGCTATTGATGATGCACAGCAAATGTTCGACCTTTTGCTCAAGTTAGATTCATTCCTTGTTTCAAAGAATTCTACCCAGTGGCCTGTTAAATTGATTGTTATTGATTCAATTGCTGCACTTTTTAGGTCTCAATTTGATAATACCCCAGCTGATCTTAAGGAAAGATCGTCGCTTTTCTTTAAGATATCAGGGAAGTTAAGGGGATTAGCTGAGAAATTTGGATTGGCTGTTGTGATAACTAATCAGGTTGTTGATTTTGTGGGGAATGATGAAGGGATTAATGGGTTGCAAATAGGGAATCTGAGTTGTTTGTATACTTCTGGGAGAAGGGTTTGTCCTGCATTGGGTTTAGCTTGGGCTAACTGTGTTAATACAAGGTTATTTATATCAAAAACTGAGGAAAGTGTTAGTGATGGTAGGTTAGTTGAAGAAGATGTTGGCACAGGGACTAGGAGGCATATTCATGTTGTTTTTGCACCTCATTTGCCACCATCTTGTTGTGAATTCAGAATCCACAGGGAAGGTATTATTGGGGTTCAAAGTAGAAATCAGATTGTTGCAAATGGAAGATAGGGAATTCGGATGATATGTATTTATATCAGTATATGGGAGGTGGGGTTGTCCTGCAGACTGCAATTGGTTAAGCTTGGGCTGATTGTGTTAATTCGAGTTAGTTTATATGGAAAAGCATGGGAATGTCTGGTGTCTTGGTAAAAATGATAGTGAATTTGTTGAAGAAGATGCTTGTAGCTTACCTAGTTGACAGGGCCGTTATAGGGGTAGTTTAGAGGTGCAATTGCCTACGGCCAAGCTTATAATTGGTCAAAATTAAGTTAATATTAAAATTAATTTTTTATTATATTTTTGTACCATATCATTATATCATCTTAAGTTGATGCGATACTTTTGTTAAAAATGTCTCTCAAAGTGATTGTCTTTTTCTCACATGAGTTCCTGTAAGAAATGAGAAAAAAAAAAAACTTATGTGCTCTTTGTTGTTAGTAACAGAAAATAAAAGAGACTAATAAAATTTATTTAATTATACTTTTTGATATAAAATTGCAAGGAACACTTGTTTGTTGTCTTGTTCGTTGTTATAAAGAACGAACGAAATTTTACTTGACCTTTGAACCTGAGTTTTGGATCGGAGACGCTTCTTTTAAGAATTTTTTAATTTTTATTCAAAATGAGCTTACTTATTTAAATAGTTTCACTATAAAAACCGTAAAAATTTGAAATAAATACGATTATTTTAATAAAAAAAAGCAAAAATTAAGACAAGAATAAAACTATCTCTAAAACTAAGCGTTTTTTTGATTTCAAGTGAAAACGCTGTTTAGGACAACGACATTGAGCCCAAATAGGCTTTTAGTTAAAACGCTCTTTGGACCAGCGTTTTATCTTTGAACAAAAACGCTGTTGGGTGCAGTGTTTTCCCAACATGCGCTTTTTAACACCATTTCTTCCTCATTTTCCCAATTCCCCATTTCAATTTGAGCCCTAATTTTTTCATGAATCCTTCTTTCTCTGCCCCTAATCTCCTTATATTTCATCCCCATTTCAGTGTCTTGTTGCTTACTTGCTCTTCACTTTAGTCTTTATTATTCAATTTAGTGTCTAAAGGTATGTAATTTTCATATTTTTATTATATGATTGAATTTTAGAGTTTTAAAGGTTTTTGGTAATGTGGGTTTATTTTTGTATGTGCAGGGGTTACATTCTTCATTCATTGCTTCATTATTCAAATTGATTTCGAAATTTGACATATTTGAGGTAATTGTTATGATATTTGTATGAGGTTGTTCTTGAAGATGATGTTGAAGTTTAATTTTATTTTTTGGGTTGTTATTTCATTTGATGTTGTTCTTAATGTTAATTTCATTTCAACATAATTTCATTTCAACACGTGTTGAGCATTCGTGACTGCATGCATTCTCAACGACATGTATGTCATGAACAGTCAAACGAAGTGGTCAGGAGGTGCGATAGTGTGATGGTAGGCCTTGGATATGAGCATCTGCTTCAACCATTACCGAAGGACAATGTTCCTTGTTCATCCACACAAGCAGATGCTTCGGAGATGTCAAATGAACATCAATCGCCATATACACTCGGTATACGTCCGACAGCTCCTGGAACGTCTCAGGGCGAGTGTTCTTATGTATCGCCAGTTCATCCCATAACGTTAGGCTTTATCAACAATCGGATAGTGAGGGTACACCTCTAGTTTATCCTACTTTAGACACTATTTATGAAGGGGATACACCCACTGCTGATTCTTAAACTATGTATAACATTGTGTAGATTTGTATATTTGCGGACAATTTATATAATTTAGATCTAATAGGAAGGGGTTTGAAAATAAGAAGGATAGAAGGAATTTCATCCATTAGATCTTAGATCAATGGTCCATCTTACCGCTTTAAAAAAAAATTGTGATGCTTTCTTAATTAATATGTGATACGTTTTGTATAATCATGTATCGCTTGAAAGTGTGATGTTTTCTAAATTAATGTGTGATGCTTTGTTCATAAACATGTGTTACTAGATATTCTACTATGACAAATTTTTTTAGACCGTTCGATCTTAATCAATCAACGGTAGCTACTCCTTCCGATCCTTCTTATTTTCACATCCCTTCTTATTGGATCTCTACCTGATGTTTTAAATTAATGTTTTTTTTATAGTTTTCTATATATATATATATATATATATATATATATATATATATATATATATATATATATATATATATATATATATATATATATATATATATATATATATATATATATATATATATATATATATATATGTAATGTAATATGGTTTATGTTGGATGCTTGAATGAGACTGGTGATGAAAATTGATTTATCGAATATATTTTGGTGTAGGTATATAAGGTGTTGTCAAAGTTGTTAAAATCGCGATTCTACTTAGAATCGGTTAGAGAGGTAGAATCGAATCGGTAGAATTGAATCGTAGAATCGTACGATTCTACAAATAAACTTAAAAAAAATAAAATATCTAGTTTCTTATCATTATTATCCAATTCAAAAGTTTAAATTTATGAATTAAGTTTCTTTGACTTTATTTTTAAGAATATAACGAAAACTTTTCAATAATTAATTTAAATCTTCATACCAATTAAGAAATTTGTTTTGTAAAAGTTTTCGTGATGGAACATTTGAAATTTATATGTATATGTGAAAGAGATTAGTAAAATATGGTACATAAGAAAAATTAAAAATAATTCATCTTAGATTAGTAGAATTGGATCGTTAAATCGTTAAATCGTAGAATCGTGTTATGATTCTACCTCTAAAAATTTTATTCCAACTAGAATCGTAAGATTCTACAACTTTAAGATTCTTCCTGCAATTCAAATCGCTCGCTTGTTTTTGGATCGTAAAATCGTAGAATCGTAGATTAAAATCGCGATTTTAACAACCATGGGTGTTGTAGAGAAAAAACAAAAAAAAACATATTTAAATACAGGGGAAAACGCATTAGGCAAGAGCGTTTTTGGGTTTAGCTGTTGAACCAAAAACGTTGGCCCAAACAGCGATTACCTTAAAGCCCATTTGGGCCAGAAAACGCTCCCTGCAACAGCGATTTTACTTAGACGCTTAGTTTTAGAAATAGTTTGATTCTTGTCTTATTTTATGCTTTTTTTATTTATTTAAATAATCTTACATAAATTCTTACTTGAGACCGTCTTTTGTAAAGATGGCTCTCAAAAGCCCAATCTAATTCTAAATATATATTGCTACAATTCTAAATATAGATTTGGGCTGGATTTTTGAGCAAAAGACGGTATCTCAAGAGAGCACCTGATAATATTGAGAGACTGTCTTTTGTAAAGACGACTCTCAAAAGTCCAACCCAAATCTATATCTAGAGTTGTAACAATACATATTTAGAATTGGACTGGGCTTTTGAGAGCCGTCTTTACAAAAGACGGTCTCAAGTAAAAATTTGTGTAATCTTATTGATTTAAAATTTTCAAAAACCGTGTCATGTGTTCTTTTATTTTTGGGCCAGGGACCATATATGGATCCAAAGAAACCCTCCAACGGCCCTAAGAAACGAAAAATTGAAATAGATAAGAGGTTGAAACAAAAAAAATCATGCATTAAGACTGAAATCAAAGTTTTTCCAAATGTAAGCGCTTAGTATTCTAGAGCATAGGTTCGGTTCTGTTCGCAGTTACTAAGTGCAAACAGAAGTAAGATTTTCACAAAAATGTAAAGGGCCTGTTCGTACTTAGTAACTACGAACAGGTCATAGTGGGTCAACAGGTTGTTCGCAGTTACTAAGTGCGAATAGCTCTTGACTCTCTTTGACCCGTTCGCAGTTACTAAGTGCAAACAGGCCTTTGACTTTTTTGACTTTTCAAACTAGCCGTTGTATGGTCAAACTAGCTGTTGATTCAATTCCTCTATAAATACCTAACCCTTATAACTCGATTTATCATACATATTCACCAATCTATCATCCTAATCTAAGGTAAGTTTATATAATTTAGTTTCATTTTTATTGATTATTCATTTTATTAATGTTATTAATGAATTACCTTAATGCTTTAACTAAAGTGTTTATGTTTAACATATGTAAAAGATTCATTCAATGGAAGAGCATTGTCATTGTGGTTATGAAGTCGAACTTGGTCGTGATTAGAGCGATTTTGATCCCGGGCGTCAATTTGTTGCTTGTCCACTATTCGAAGATGAAGGATTAGGATGCACCTACTTTAGGTAGGTTGATCCGGAGGGCACTGAATGGCAAAAAGCAATCATTATTAGGCTTGATAAGGAGAATGAGGAGCTTAGAAACGAGATAAATAACTTGAAAAGGGAAGCAATTGATAAGGCTCGTAAAAGTGTAGAAATCGAGAGGAATTTGAAGAAGTTTAAGAAGGAACCCTAGATTGTAATGGTAGTAATTCATTAACAAACTATGTATTTGTAATCGTTATAAATGGAATCATGTTGAATTTTCCGGCATCATTTGGAGATCATGATAAACTAAATAAAACATACAACTAAATATATACATATGTTTAACACATACAACTAAATATATACATATGTTTAAAACATTCGTAGTCAATCAAACTACCTAATGCTCATCACCCTCACTCATCTACCCTATCCAACTGAGTTGGTCTCCTACGCCTCCTACGGTAGTAAGAGGCGGTCGGGCGTAGCTCCGGTAGGGGAGGGGACTAATAATGGGATGACTGAGATGGCTGAGTTGGCTGAGATGGCCCCGCATCGTCAGTTGTGTATGACAAGACCATCTCCTCTAGATGAACTTCACGCGCTGGAGATGATGACCCCGCAGCAACTTCCGGTATGAAGTGCTGGAACTGCGTGCCCAGGAGCATGCCTTGTGCAATCTCTCAAACCGGCTCCTCGTGAGTAGTCCGGATAACGGCCGCAACACCTTGTGCCTGCAAATAATAGTTAGTTAATGTGGTATTGCATTATGAAACCGACAACTTAATAAATTAAATGCAAATGAAGACTTACAAATTGAGTCATTATATGCGCAGCAGGAGTGTATTGTGCCGCCTCAGTGATTCCACGTGGTGTCATCCATCGGTGTGTGATGGAGAGGAACCACTGCATGTAATCAGGTGTCGTAGGTGTGCCGACAGAATCAATTGGCGCACCTTGGGCTATCAGTTCTAGTTTACGATCCCAACAAGCGATTGCCTTTAAGCCATTCATTAACTTAGCTTGTTGCCTTTGCTTAGCAGTTTCACCAAACAACTTCTTCAATTGAACATTACCCATAGCACGATTAAAGTTGCTAAGCAAGTGATGTAAGCAAAACCTATGATATGCATAAGGTGGTTGCCACTTCGACACTTCTATGGTGGCTAAAATACCAACGTGTCTATCAGAAATGACGCATAAACCGCACCTCTGTGTCACATGCTTACGTATACAAGCCATGAACCACGACCACGTATCTATACACTCCTTCTCAACTAAGGAAAAAGCTAATGGAAAGATTCCCTTATTACCATCTTGGGCAATGGCAGTCAATAAGGTATGATGATACTTACCATACAAGTGTGTGCCGTCAATGGCAATAAGAGGTTTACAATGATTGAAGCCCTCAATGCAAGGTTTAAAAGTCCAAAAGACCCATTGGAAGGTTCTAATATTAGGTCGCCTATAAACACCCATCTCATTGTCTTCCTTAAAAAACCAATCAACTACCAAGCCCGGGTTCGAATGTTGCAAAGCTTTTAAGAAACGAGGAAGGAAAGAGTAAGAACCTTCCCAAGTTCCATATATGGACAACAGTGCTTGTTGCTTAACACACCATGCTCGCTTGTAGTTCACTTCTATACCAAAACGATCTTTAACCATCTAACGAACGACATATACCTTAATTGATGGGTCTTTAGCAACACAATTTCTAATCACATTGTTAATAACAGAGGATGTCAAGTGAATGTGTCCAACCGAGACAATGTCACTATCCTGAACACAAGACCCATGCTTCCCATTGTACGTAACAATACGCTAGGAAGATGTATATGTATCAATCCTAGCCCTAAGTCTCCATGAACAACCCCGCTTACACTTCAAGGTAAGGACGGATTGGTTTGAAGTCTCCATTCTATACTCCACATTTCTACAAATATGATACACTCTTATAGCTTCCAACAAAGCTTCCTTATTATCAAACATCATACCCTTCTCCAACTCCCCTTCTTCGGTGTAAGTAATATCACAAGCCCAAGTTCTCCATGAGTTGTCCTCCTCATGCTCATCTACAGGTGGACATCGGGAATAGGGTGTAGGAGGAACAATTGTAGGAATATTTCCTAAGGTCATGTTAGTTGCTAGGGCATCCTCATCCACATCTACATCATCCTCAGATGGATCATCATCAATCTCATTACTCTCAAAACCATCACCCCAAGGTGCCCTCTCCTCACTTTCTCCTAAGTTTACTACTTCATCATTTGAAACTTGATTCGGAGGGGGTTGAGAAGGAGTACAAGAAGGGGAAGGACCAAAGGGATCTTGAGTGGATATAGGCATAGGCGTACAAGTGGGATTAGGATTAGAAGCAACCACCTTGCTTAAGGGAACTACTTCCACGTAGATTTCTAAAGAAGGAATTTGGGAAATCTTTGAATGCTCCCACATAGCATGTAAAGCGTACTCATCCTCAACCGGAAAGGCTGTAAATTGTCCACTCATGGAATATTTGAAACTTATATTAACGGTAAATCTAGTGGGATCCAAACCAATCCTAAAACTTGTAAGACGTTTAAAATCATTCAAATCCATGTTCGATTTGCACGCAAACAACTTACGTCTACCACCAACATAATCAACATTCCCACTACTTTCTCGAATAGAACCACTCCAAAAACACACTATAGTCACACGAAATGATGCCATTTCTACATCAATACAAACAAAATCAACATCATCATCAATTCCTAACAACATCCTAAATTCTAATAATATATAATGTATATAAAATTCAAATAATTAGGTAATTAATAAGTTCATAAATCATATTTCTAATAGCACCATCAAATTTCCAAATAATATATAATGTAGAGAAAATATCAAATAATTCAACATGCTCATCATCACCAATACTTCAACAACCAACAAAATAAAGCTATTAAAACAATTAAAAATTACCTTGATCAATAAAGGATGCTTTAAAAGAGTGTTGATTTAGGAATTAGTAACCTACATTTGAGTTAATAAACAAAATTCATTATAACGACCAAACGAAATATAAAGTCAAAAAAAACTTACCTTCGTGCAAGATAGAGTATCCCAGACTAAATTTGAAGTGTTGAATTAGATTAGGAATGAAAGAATGATGGATACAAGGTAGTCTAAGAGAGGTTTGAAGGAGAGAAATGTCGAGTTTTTTAAGGTTAGGGTTTTTCGAATTGGGGAAATGGGGAAATGGGGAAGAATCTTCTGATTTTAAGAGACCAGCCTGTTCGCAGTTACTAAGTGCGAATAGGTCAAAACAGTCAACCTAACTGTTCGCACTTTGTAACTGCGAACAGCCCCAAAGCATAGGTTTGGGAATTTCACGCTTACATTTGAAAAACTTTGATTTCAGTCTTAATGCATGATTTATTTTGTTTTATCCTCTTATCTATTTTAATTTTTGAGAGTCGTCTTTACAAAAGACGATCTCAAGTAAAAATTTGTGTAATCTTATTGATTTCAAATTTTAAAAACCGTGTCATGTGTTCTTTTATTTTTGGGCCAGGGACCATATATGGATCCAAAGAAACCATCCAACGGCCCTAAGAAACGCTCCACCATTCATCCCTCGTTATATAAATCAAGAAGCCCACGTTTTTTCTTTGTCTTCCCTGATTTAGGGTTTTACAATTTCCATTTTCAGGTTTTCGCTTCTGAATCGCCGCCATGGGAAGAAGTAAGCTCCTTCTTGTCCTTCTCTTCTAATTCAATTAGAAAATTTCCTTTCTTCAGTAAAACTATGTTGTTTTCCTTTACGTTTATGTAGAAAAGAAGATTGAATATGTTTTTTTCCTTGCAAATTTCTGATACTTTTTTATATGTTAATAACAATAATTAACAGTAAAAGGTTTTGTTGGAATTTTTTTATTTCAGTGTTGATTTAGTCAATCTAGGTATTTTTTTTCAGCTTTTCTGGTGTTTTTTTGTTAATTTAATTGAAATATAAGCATAACTTATTTTTATGTATAATCAACTGTAGCATGTTCGTTTTGTGGAAGGATCTGGATGTGATATAATCGAGTTTTTGATCCATTTATTTGTGGTCGGATAACTGAAATGAGATTTGTTTTTGCAACTAGTAATCTGAAATGTGATGTTCTGTTTGATGGATAATCTGAAATGAAATTTTTGTTTGTATTGGATGATGTGAACTGTGATGTTCTAACTGAGTGGATTTATTTGTGGTCAAATTTCTGAAATATTGTTATTTTTGATAAATAATGATGTTCTAATTTAATGGATTTATGTGTGGTTTAAATACGTGAAATGTGATTAGTTGTGGGTTATGTGGGTTAATTTAGGACCGGCAAGATGCTACCGTCAGATTAAGAACAAGCCGTACCCGAAATCTAGGTTTTGTCGTGGTGTACCCGATCCAAAAATTAGGATTTATGATGTGGGCATGAAGAAAAAAGGTGTGGATGAATTCCCATTTTGTGTACACCTTGTGAGTTGGGAGAAGGAAAATGTATCAAGTGAGGCTTTGGAAGCTGCCCGAATTGCGTGCAACAAGTACATGGCTAAATTTGCTGGGAAGGATGCTTTCCATCTAAGGGTTAGGGTGCATCCATTCCATGTGCTTCGTATTAACAAGATGCTTTCCTGTGCCGGAGCTGATAGGCTCCAGACTGGTATGAGGGGTGCTTTCGGTAAGCCTCAGGGGACATGTGCTCGTGTTGCCATTGGTCAGGTGCTTCTCTCTGTGAGGTGCAAGGACAGTAACAGCCATCATGCTCAGGAGGCTCTTCGACGTGCCAAGTTCAAGTTCCCTGGTCGTCAAAAGATTATCGTCAGTAGGAAGTGGTATGTTTATTGCTTGTTTCTTGTTGGATTATGGATCTGATTGATGTGTGAGTGCAAGTTTCCTAATTGAGATGTGTATTTCTGCTAAATCGCTCATTGCTAGAATCTGAGTTATTAGAAAAACAAGCTGCTCTCTTAAACTGCATTAAGATTTAATGTCAGCACCAACATGATTTTCTTTTGTCAGTGTAGTCAAGCATATATTGTTTAAATGTTGTATGCTATACAGTCTTGCTAAAATCGGTTATGTTCATTGTTACTGTTTGTTTCTTAAATCTCCTTTTGAATTTGCAATTTGCCCCAAATCGGTGAAAATTGTCTAGAACCTATTGGTACTTTCTTTCTAGTGAACTTGTTTACCTATAGTGTTTATGTCACAACCAACAGGAGCATTGTTTGTGTAAACACTAGAGTTCTTGTATTCAATTATGATTTTATATTGTTTGAAGCTGTTACTTTCTTTTCAGTTAACTTGTTTACCAATAGTGTTTATGTTTGCAATATGTGATGTAGGGGATTTACCAAATACAACCGTGCTGATTATCTCAAGTACAAGTCCGAGGGGCGTATATTACCTGATGGAGTCAATGCAAAGGTTTGTTTTTTCTATCTTGTTTATCCAATATAGAGATTGACTTTATCCCATTGTTTGTGTTTCTGCTAAGAGGTTATTGAAAATTCTGGCACTGATTCTTTCAGTAGAACATTGACCTTGGTTGCTAAAATTGTTATATTCTTCAATGGAATGTCATAATGTAAAAGGTTCCTAGTTTATGGTTTTGTGGTGGGGAGTTCAGAAATACATCTTCCTATGCATTGTTGGGTCATACTTTTAGTCACAAAAGTTTATTTGGTGTTAGATATTGTTCTGCTGTGCTGTGTAGCTTTCAACCAAAATGCAGAAATTACAATTAATTTGGTGATTTGTTAATTTTAGTTCTAGATTTGTTGCAGTCGAGGGATAGTTGATTGTTTTTTTTGTTCCGTTTGATGTTCTTTGTTTTAAGTTTTATGCTCCGTCGTATCTTGCAGCTTCTTGGATGCCATGGACCTCTATCTAACCGTCAACCTGGAAGAGCTTTCTTGACATCTGCCACAGCTTCTGCATGAGATATACAAGCTTAATTACTTATTTAGCCTTAAGCTGTGATCAATCGAAAATTGAACCCTTTTTGGATGTAGTTTCAACTTCATGTCATTTTTGGAGACTATTGTTGTCACCTCATGTTTTGTTTCATATTTTGTTGCCTACCTTTGAATTAATTTGCAGTGTGTTACAGTTAAAGTTTTATTGAATCCAAAAATGAACACCAGACACATCAAATATGGGTAAGCTCACTACAGAATAGAAGTTTAAATTTGTTACTAAGCATTCTCCACACATTTTGTTTGGATCTCCTTTTGGAACATCATTTTGATGTTAATTACAAAAAAGTAGAAATTAAATCATTTTGATGTTAATTACAAAAAAGTAGAAATTAAATTCAGCAAAGTATACACGGCAATTTAACCACTTGAACTTATAAGAAAACCCAATTTTTTTGTTTTTTAAAACTTATAAAAATAAGCTTGGTAAAAAATTAATTCTAAAAATAAACGAAGTAAAAAGATGATTAAAAATGTTAATAGTAATATTTATTTAGGAGTTTTAGAAAGAATAAGTTTGAAACGATACATGCAAATTTGATTTTCAATGTAAAAGACACAAATTGGTGCAATTCGGTCTATTCGGTTCAATTTGGATTGCTATATTAAAATTCGGTTCGGTTCAATTTGGATTACAAATATTATGATTTGGATTTGGACTTAAAGTATCAAAATTGAATTTTATTCAGTTTGATTTGTATGTGTATCGAAACCAAACCAAAAACCAAACTTTCACCCCTACTACTTCAACATTACAATGACTTTGTCTAATATTTATTTGTGCACAAAGTTTAAGAAAGTGAAAGGAACCACTATAAAGTGGTACAAAATTTGCTAAATTATCATTTTATTATAATTCATAAACATTTTGTGACAAATGTTACTCACTCTGATCTTATTTATTCTTCCACTTTGGGTTTTTCACAAAAGGTAGATAAAATCTTTGGGTTGTAGTGGGTATTATTTTAATTAATGAAAATTCTACATGGTAAGCACCAGGTTAAAGGAAACGCCTACTATAACTATTGTTTTTCATTCTACCAAATAGCACTCAACTATTGCAAAAACATCTACCGTAACTATAATGCTCAAAAAACGTTAATTTTCCGTTAAATTGTGAAATTACCTAATTACCTAATTGTGAAATTCTACACAACTAGAATGATATTATTTGGGTGAGTTAATTTGTTTTAATGTTGCAAGGTAGAATGTTAGGAAAATAGCTCCTATATAGAAGATATTATGGGACAAGATCTTATAAAATTTGGATAAAAAATAAAAAATCATGGCTCCATATCTTACTTACTTTACTTATGTAAGTAGATAAGTAAGGATGAAATTTGATTTCTTTTCAAACTTACTTTACTTATATAAGTAAATAAGTAATAAAAAAATATAGGTAGGTTTTGACTAGATTTAGGTAATCATTATTATTATTTTAGGTGCAAAACTAGCTTAAAACCTTAATTAAAATTATTAATAAAAATATATTAATAGTAGATTAAAATAATTTTAATAAATGTGTTAAAGTCTTCAAAATAATCGTTAACGAAATTAATTATGAAGATAAGAATTTTTTTTTTAAACGTAAACTTTTCGTAAACCAAAAGTTAATAAAATGATTTTGATAATAGAAAATAATTATTGAAAACTTTGGGCTAAAAAATCGTTTAGAAATAATAAAAATTTAAAGTTTCATATTCAGAGTAGTTTAAGAAATCGAGCAAGTATTAGGAATTTAAAGAAAATTAAATAATTAAAGAACTTGAAAATCGAACTGGAGATTAAATAAGAAATTAAATCAATTAATATATAATTAGTTGGAATATAAGATTTTAGAAATTAGATATATGAGCTTAATAATCAATAATTAGAAATTAAATTGAATGAATTAAAAATTAGTCGAAAATGATTAAGATTAGAAATTTTGAGTCTATTACAATAATGATATCATCAACATAGATAATTAAATACGTAGTTTAATTATTGTTTCTTTTTAAAAATAGAACAGAATTACTCGATTTGTAACCAAATATGTTCATTGCTGTAGTAAATCTACCAATCCATGCCCATGTAAGGTGATGTGGGTACATTTGATACAAATTGTCATAAAGCCCAATTTGAGAATATGCAGGCACTAAAGGATGTTTCCTCACCATGAAAAAAGCTCACCTACTTGCTTAAGCTAGTATCTCACTTATGACTTACCTAATCGTTAAGTAACCTCTTAGGCACCATTATGACTCATTTATATAAGTAATCATATGGGAAATATATTTTTGGTGTTTTCACACTCATTTTTAAAGCGTTATGTGTTTTCTTCTTTCACTCATCAAAGCTACCTTATATTTTAGGTTATGTAATACAATATAGACATTGAAGGACACTAAGGGCCTGTTCTCTTCGTCTGATCTGATTGGATCCGATCCGATTTGGTTTCATAAATTTATATATTATTATTATTATGATTTGGTTTCATAAAGTTGTTATTATTATTATTATTATTATTATTATTATTATTATTATTATTATTATTATTATTATTATTATTATTTTTTATTATTATTATTATTATTATTATTATTATTATTATTATTATATTATTATTATTATTATTATTATTATTATTATTATTATTATTATTATTATTATTATTATTATTATTATTATTATTATTATTATTATTATTATTATTATTATTATTATTATTATTATTATTATTATTATTATTATTATTATTATTATTATTATTATTATTTTTATAAAGTTATATGACGCTTCCTAAATTTCATCCTATGAATTGGCTTGAGAGTGAGGCCAATCCATGATTGAACCGCTTCCATACACGAGTGGCTGATGGGGCAACGAAAGAAGAGATGTTTCTGCGTCTCGGGATACACTCCACAGAGCGGGCACAAGTTATCACCCACCACACCCATTTGATGCAACTTCACCTTAGTTTTTAGACTATTCCGAGCTACCATCCAACAAAGAAATCGAGATTTAGGTATCGAGAGTCTGTTCCAAACAAGGTGCCGCCAATGAACCTTTTGCTGATTTCCTAATGCATACTCATACACCTCCTTAATGGAATAGCTAGGTTGGCAAATCCATTGACGATAGGCTGTAGTCACCGCACACGCTTCTCGATCGCCTATCGTATGGCGCATTAAAGATTTCCCAGCGTCCTCCTTTCGTATAAACGCCATGGACCCAACGAACCCATAGAGTTTCCTGCATGGTGTAAATATGCCAAGCGATTTTTCCCATAGCCACCTGATTCCAGATATAAATATTCCGCACACCAAGTCCTCCCACCTTCTTAGGGGTACAAACCTCTTTCCATCGAATATTACCCGGTTTGTTAGAAGTTGACACCCCAAACCATAAGAACAATCTATAGATGGAATTAACTATGTTAATTACCCTCTTAGTGAGAATGAAGATCTGACACCAATACGAAGTAATGCCTATCAATACTGAGTTGATTAACTGTAACCGAGCTGCATACGACAAATGTTTGGCTTGCCATGAGTTGATACGATTAGTCATCATATCTGCCACTTTTTCACAATCCGCACTACTAAGGCGTTTGGAAGAAAGAGGGACTCCTAGATACATAAATGGAAGAGTTCCTAGAGTAAATTGAGAAGTGCGCCGAATATCTTCCATGAGGGAGTGATCAATCCCAGCTAGATAGATTGCCGATTTGCCTGAGTTTGCGTGGAGCCCAAAGGAGCTAGAGAATCTTTTAATACAATCACAGATAACACGCACCGACGAAAGAACCCCTTTACAGAAAATCATGAGGTCATCCGCAAAACATAAGTGTGTGAGCCTAATGGTTTTACATCTGGGATGAAAGCAAAAGGTCCCTATAGTACTCTTCAAGCTCCGAGATAGACATTCCATCCCTATGAAAAATAGTAGTGGAGAAAGAGGATCAACTTGTCGTAATCCTCTTTTAGCCCCAAACGAAGTAGTGGGAGAGCCCTTGATCATCAAGACATAACATGTAGAAGTGATACATGTCATAATGATTTTGATGAATTTGGGAGGAAAATTTAGCGCCCCATCATTTCCTTGAGAAAGCTCTAACTCATCGTATCATACGCTTTACAAAGGTCAATCTTCATCAGACAACTGGGAGCACATCGTATTATTATTATTATTATTATTATTATTATTATTATTATTATTATTATTATTATTATTATTATTATGATTAATATTTTATTATTGTTTTTATTATTATTTTTACTATTATTATTATGAAAGACAGATTGAAATAGATGAATTAAAAATTAACCTAATTATTTAAAGGAGTATTACTTTTAGTTTTTTATTCAACCAATTTAAATTTTTGGAAGAATTGTCGGCAATAGTCTCATCTATTAACGAATCACTGTGAATAATACGAATTATCGATTATTTATGGATAATCCGACCTTTTCACTTTGTTTGCTCGTGCCACCCCTTAATGAAAAATAATTGGCTGCTGCAGGTCACTAAATAGCCGTTGCAGGTTGTCTTCTCCAGCCCCTTTTTTGCCTTCATTCTCCTTTCTTTCCATGTCTTCTCCTTCATTAACCTAAATTTCTTCATTTTTATTCTTCTTGTTCTTCACCTAATTTCTTTCATTTTATGGTTCTTCCTTCTTCACCTGATTCCATCTCCATAACACAAGTTAAAATTTTTTTTCTGGGTAAATGAACTCCAATTCTTTCGCCACCCCTAGTTGAGCTTCAAATTGGAATAATGGGGTGAGATGATCGAATGAGAGGATTTGAAGATGGAATGAGAGAAACAATAGGTTGAAGATGGTGAGAGAAGTTTGATTGAAAATGAAATAAATGGGGATGAAGAGGGAAATATCAAAGGCTACCTGCAGTAGCCAGTTAAGGATTACTAGGGGGTGCCATGAGCAATTAAAGTGGAAAGGTGGGACTATTCAAAAATAATCAATAGTGGATCTTATTCACAGCGGTTCGTTAATAGATGAGATTATTTCCAACAATTTTTCCTATATTGTTTTAAATAAATATTAGCTTCCATCGAAGTTTTGATTATTTACTTTAGTTTTAATTAAATTTTTTAAAGAAAATAAAAGATTTATAATAAATTCATATTTAAATAGTTTAAATGCTAAATAAGATGTTTAAAATAATAACTTATATTCAAACTTTATTATAATAAATATTTTATTAATCTTAGTCTAAAACATAAATTAATGTGATTAAAGTTGTGCCCATACAAAAAAATCACATAAATTTAGATTTTGTCGTGGTGTACCCGATCCAAAAATTAGGATTTATGATATGGGCATGAAGAAAAAAGGTGTGGATGAATTCCCAGAATTCCCATTTTGTGTACACCTTGTGAGTTAGGAGAAGGAAAATGTATCAAGTGAGGCTTTGGAAGCTGCCCGAATTGCGTGCAACAAGTACATGGCTAAATTTGCTGGGAAGGATGCTTTCCATCTAAGGGTTAGGGTGCATCCATTCCATGTGCTTCGTATTAACAAGATGCTTTCCTGTGCCGGAGCTGATAGGCTCTAGACTGGTATGAGGGGTGCTTTCGGTAAGCCTCAGGGGACATGTGCTCGTGTTGCCATTGGTCAGGTGCTTCTCTCTGTGAGGTGCAAGGACAGTAACAGCCATCATGCTCAGGAGGCTCTTCGATGTGCCAAGTTCAAGTTCCCTGGTCGTCAAAAGATTATCGTCAGTAGGAAGTGGTATGTTTATTGCTTGTTTCTTGTTGGATTATGGATCTGATTGATGTGTGAACGCAAGTTTCCTAATTGAGATGTGTATTTCTGCTAAATCGCTCATTGCTAGAATCTGAGTTATTAGAAAAACAAGCTGCTCTCTTAAACTGCATTAAGATTTAATGTCAGCACCAACATGATTTTCTTTTGTCAGTGTAGTCAAGCATATATTGTTTAAATGTTGTATGCTATACAGTCTTGCTAAAATCGGTTATGTTCATTATTCCTGTTTGTTTCATAAATCTCCTTTTGAATTTGCAATTTGCCCCAAATCGGTGAAAATTGTCTAGAACCTATTGGTACTTTCTTTCTAGTGAACTTGTTTACCTATAGTGTTTATGTCACAACCAACAGGACCATTGTTTGTGTAAACACTAGTTCAGTTCTTGTATTCAATTATGATTTTATATTGTTTGAAGCTGTTACTTTCTATTCAGTTAACTTGTTTACCAATAGTGTTTATGTTTGCAATATGTGATGTAGGGGATTTACCAAATACAACCGTGCTGATTATCTCAAGTACAAGTCCGAGGGGCGTATATTACCTGATGGAGTCAATGCAAAGGTTTGTTTTTTCTATCTTGTTTATCCAATATAGAGATTGACTTTATCCCATTGTTTGTGTTTCAGCTAAGAGGTTATTGAAAATTCTGGCACTGATTCTTTCAGTAGAATATTGACCTTGGTTGCTAAAATTGTTATATTCTTCAATGGAATGTCATAATGTAAAAGGTTCCTAGTTTATGGTTTTGTGGTGGGGAGTTCAGAAATACATCTTCCTATGCATTGTTGGGTCATACTTTTAGTCACAAAAGTTTATTTGGTGTTAGATATTGTTCTGCTATGCTGTGTAGCTTTCAACCAAAATGCAGAAATTACACTTAATTTGGTGACTTGTTAATTTTAGTTCTAGATTTGTTGCAGTCGAGGGATACTTGATTGTTTTTTTTGTTCCGTTTGATGTTCTTCGTTTTAAGTTTTATGCTCCGTCGTATCTTGCAGCTTCTTGGATGCCATGGACTTCTATCTAACCGTCAACCTGGAAGAGTATTCTTGACATCTGCCACAGCTTCTGCATGAGATATACAAGCTTAGTTACTTATTTAGCCTTAAGCTGTGATCTATCGAAAATTGAACCCTTTTTGGATGTAGTTTCAACTTCATGTCATTTTTGGAGACTATTGTTGTCACCTCATGTTTTGTTTCATATTTTGTTGCCTACCTTTGAATTAATTTGCAGTGTGTTTTTATTACAGTTAAAGTTTTATTGAATCCAAAAATGAACACCAGACACATCAAATATGGGTAAGCTCACTACAAAATAGAAGTTTAAATTTGTTACTAAGCATGCTCCACACATTTTGCTTTCGTCTCCTTTTGGAACATCATTTTGATGTTAATTACAAAAAAGTAGAAATTAAATTCAGCAAAGTATACACGGCAATTAAACCACTTGAACTTATAAGAAAACCCAAATTTTTTGTTTTTTAAAACTTATAAAAATAAGCTTGGTAAAAAATTAATTCTAAAAATAAACGAAGTAAAAAGTTGATTAAAAATGTTAACAATCATGCTAGCTTTCAGCTAAATAGTTAAAAATAACTGAAATTGGAGTGCCATCAGTTCAGGATAACTATACAAAAGAGATTACAAGCAATAAATAATGAAATTAAAGGGGCAGTGCAGATGCCTTTCCAACATAATGTTGAGTTATTTCAGAGATCACAGTGAAGCAATTGAAGGAATGATTAGTAGTTCAGAGAAGAGAAGTGTATGAAAGCTTGACTTCAATGGTTGTTCAAGGGAATGCGTGAAATGAAGAAGAAGAAGGAGTCTCCTTTTATTAGAATTAAACAAGGGCAATTAGGTAATTTCACAATTTAACGGAAAATTAATGTTTTTTGACCATTACAGTTACGGTTGAGGTTCTTGCAATAGTTGAGTGCTATTTGGTAGAATGGAAAACAAGAAGTTATAGTAGACGTTTCCCTTAAACTGGTGCTTACCATGTAGAATTTCCCTTTAATTAAATAGTAGTGTGAAATAATGATTGTATTGGAAGTATGAGAGAAAAAATAATTAAATAGTAGTGTGAAGTAATGATTGTATTAGAAGTATTAGAGAGAAAATAATTAAATAGTAGTGTGAAATAAAGAAGTGGGGTTTTAAGGGGTAAAAGTGGGATGAAAACTTTCCAAAAATAGATAGTATTCTAAAGTGGAAGAACTTTGAAACTACCCGTTATAGTAAGGTGGAAGAACTTAAAAGAATGGAGGGAGTACTTTATAACTAATTCATAAACATGTGTCATGTATCAATCAAGAGTTTTATTTGAAGTAGTTGTAGTTGTAATTGTAATTGTAATAAAATAATTAGCGGTAATTGCAAATTCCACAAATTCACATTAATGTTAATATGAATTATTAATATTGATAATGTGTACTCTAACCCATAAATAATGTAACACTTATAAATGTTAGATAATTATTTTTTAATCATTCTCTTTATAGGTCTCTTTATAGAGTTAGAGTAATATATTGGGAGTAACTCATGCAATCTTATTTTATAGAAAAAATTATAAGAAACTACCTAATCTATAGGTCTATTTGCAAAAAACTACCTAATGTAATTTTTTTTGCAAAAAACTACCTAATCTAATATATTTCTCTGCAAATGACTACCACTTAACGGAAAACATTAGTTGACCGTTACGTTTGACGGTTTGACTAATTTGAGAGGTTAAGTTGTATATGTGGCAGTATCTTATTAGTCCTCGTATTTTTAAATAATTTATAATCAAAACACATAAATTAACAAAAAAATAAAAGATATTTAACGTCATTTTTACCTATCATAACGATTTTGTTCAAAAAAACAAATGTCGTGATTATCCTTATGGGATAACTCCTTTGTAAATCCGGTCGAAATAAGTACTTATTTGTCTATTTTTCGATACCTAAACCGAAAAAGATATTTAACGTCATTTTTACCCATGTCAAGACGTCTGTTTTTTGAAAAAAGTATTTATGATGGATAAAAATGACGTCAAATATCTTTTTCGGTTGACGTATCGGAAAATAGGCGAATAAGTACTTGTTTCGACTGGATTTTCGAAAGAGATACCCCATAAGGATAATAACGACGTCCATTTTTTGAAAACAAATCGTTAAAATAACGTCAAATATCTTTTATTTTTATTTTGTTAATTTATGTGTTTTAATTTTAAATTATTTAAAATACGAGGACTATTAAGATACCGCCATAAAGACAACTTAACCTCTCAAATTGGTCAAACCCTCAAACTTAACGGTCAACTAACGTTTTCCGTTAACTGGTAGTCATTTATAGAGAAATATATTAGATTAGGTAGTTTTTTGCAAAAAAAATTACATTAGGTAGTTTTTTGCAAATAGACCTATAGATTAGGTAGTTTCTTATAGTTTTTCCTATTTTATATTATATATTCACAATTAAAGAGTCATCAAATGTACATTTTTAATATGCATTACACAAAAAAAAACACATGCATCATGCATGTATATAACATTATATGGTACTATTAATGATTTTCAACTACTACTTTAAATGATTATCAAGAACATTTGAGATCACTAATTTTAGTATTTCTTTCCGAAAATTAATTTTAGCATCCAGTTATGAGGAATATTTAATACTCCCTCCGTCCCACTGTTATTGTCCACATTTCCTTTTTGGGTCAGTCCACTTTAATTGTCCACTTTCTATTTTTGGCAAAGACTTTTTACCTAAATACCCCCAACTACCCCAACTTATATTATTTAAAATACCCCACCTACCACCTTTTCAATTATTATAATCACTTAAATACTCCACCTACCACCTTTTCAATTATTATAATCACTTAAAATACCCCACTACCACCTTTTCAATTATTATAATCACTTAAAATACCCCACTACCACCCATTTCTTATTTTGCGTGTCCACATGAAAGTGGACAATAACAGTGGGACGGAGGGAGTAATAATATTTATTGAAGTGTATCATTATGATAACTTCATTAGTATGATAACTATCAAAAATATTCAGAAGTGGTAAAAAAATTTTTTATGATGACTTTGCTAAATTTTGGTCAAATGTCCTACATATTATGAATTCCTACAATCAGTAATAAACAAAAGTATGAACCGTGCATAGAAAGTGGAGGGGACCACTACATATTATGAATTCCTACAATCATATTATGAATTCCTATAATTCTAATTATTGGTAAATGACAAAACAAGTGGAGGAGACCACTATCAAGCAAGGTAAAGTAAAGGTAATATTGTAAAAAAAAAAGTACCTAACAAATAATGAAATGAGACAAAGCGAGTAAAATGGACAAATAAAAAAATAAGTTAAATTCATCGAAATAGGAGCAGGTATTACTTAAAGCGAACTATATATAAAAGGTAAAAAAAATTATTATAATTTATTCGTTATTAAATAAAAAATATTATTTTTTTACTTTGGTATTTTAATTTTCTTAGATTACCTTTGTTTTAAAATACTTGTACTTGATTGTGTTATACTTCCTCCGTTCCAAAATACTTGTAACACTTACCTTATTTGGCTGTTTCACAATACTTACACCATTACTATATTTGGCAAAAAATAATCTTATTTTATTATCACTTTATTCCTACCCCACATATCACCATCAATCATATATCATCTCATTAATCATTTAATATACCCACAACCAATACCTATCTTCCATTAATTAATTTTTTATTTCAATTATTTTATTATCACTTTATTCCTACCCCACATATCACCATCAATCATATATCATCAGACCTGATGTGACAACCCTTAATTCCTGTGCCAAGAGGGTGTGGTGCAACTAAAACGGAACGGAGGAAGTATTTGTTGAAAAATATCACTATCAGTTATAAGTATAATGAAACGGAGAAAGTATTAACGTACTATCTTTTTGGGAAAGTTGTTATTAATAATACAACCTATATTCGATCCGCTAGAAAATAAAATCACTTTTTTCTTTAATAAAGTCATCGAATGGGTACCTTGCTCTAGGCTGATAGCATTCCTTGCAGGTGAATACCCAACAACAAAAGGCACCAACTTTTTTTTAAATCAAAGGTTACCACCATTAATGTCCTCCATCTATTACAAACTAATAATGCAAAATACAAATTACAATTGTGAATTTATATTTTTTCCTTTGTTGATGGCTAAAATAAAACTTACAAATACACAAAGAACAACTTGAAGATTATTTGTAACGAAAATTGTTACCCGGAAACTTGATACTTGTTGTAGGCGTGTGATCACTTTTCTTTTGTGATATTTCCCCCACAAAGGTATTTGGGTTTGTAAATTTACAACGAGATACAAACAACACAACACACCCTTAGTACTTATGGTATGTCACTTAACGACAAGTATTTGGTGAATTATAAGCTTTGGCAATTCTAACAAAAGTTAATATTCTCTTGAAAGAACACAAGTAAAAGAGAAAGAGCAAGAGAATTCAGAAAAGGTGAAATTTTCACTCATCCCCAAGCCTCTATTTATACTACTACAAGTATAACTAAGAGTCATGAGAATTCAATTGCCCATTGATGACCAATATAGATGGCCTCCAATCAATACCATTAAACTAAGACATTCATGAGCATTATTCTCAATTACACAACAAATTTTATAATAAATTTTAGGGAAATTCCACGTAGTAACCCTGAGGTTTTGGGTTTCCACGTGGTAACCAAAACTTTTAAAAAATCCACGCGGTAACCCTGAGGTTTACGTAAATGTTCCATCATGACCTTTTTACAGATAAAAACGTTAGCAAACGTTAATTTTGAAGCTTTATCTCTGTTGTATGCATATTTATACGACTCACCATTTCAAATGTCATCAGTTTGAACGTTTTTCCCCAAAATATAAACCTCAAATCTACCATTTTTCATCCAAATCATATTTTTTTCCCCAAATCCAAAGATGGTAGAGTTTGGATTTGTATTTTGGGGGAAATGGTTGAAAATGATGGCATTTTAAATGATGAGTCGCATATATAGGCGTACAACAGCCTTAAAGGTTCGAAATTAATGTTTCCTAATGTTTTGCTAACGTTTTATGTGCAAAAAGGTCATGGTGGAACAACTTGGTGAACCTCAGGGTTACCGTGTGGATTTTTTAAAAGTTTTGGTTACCACGTGGAAAACCCAAAACCTCAGGGTTACCACGTGGAATTTCCCTAAATTTTATTATCCCATTTCATTCATCAACGCTAATATTCCTACGAATTGAATTAACACCTAATATAACACACTTCACAAGTGATCAAGCCTGAATTGATATCCATTTGGATTTGAATCAAATGACCATTCCAACCACTTAAAGATGAAGTACACACAATATCAATAACACAAAGTAATTAACTTGACACATTATAAGGTAATGTTCGTATCTTATTCATAAGTTTATCATAGTCGGTATGTCTATCTTAACTACTTGAAGCGGCCACACTTAAAACTTATATCGGTAGGTTCTCATTACGTACAAGACATATCCCCGTGAAACGGATACAACACCAAGAGCTCTTCAACCCTTGATCTTGAGAACTTTCAATAGACGACTACCTCGTTCATCACGGTCCAAAGCAACGATGAGTTATTAGAACTTGTTGCTTACAAAAATCAACGAAATTTTACCACATTGAATTTAAGACACGATGTTACTCATATGTGAATTGGGCTTTTCTAAATGACTTCTATTGACATAATCCGATTGCAATTGACGCTTGTTCAATTGAATTCCTACTCATGGCTTTCTTAAAAGAATCAACCACATTGAACTTAGTGTTCACATAGTCAAAAGTTCTGACCCCATTAGTGATAAGTCCTTGCACAAAGGTATCTCAGACATGAGATTCGTTAACCACTCCACTTCATTAGATGCTGAAGCAAGAGCTATGAACTCCGTTGACATAGTAGAATCAACTATACATGTTTGTTTCTTAGAGGACCATGAAATGACACCTCCCCCATAAACAAACACCAAAACTTTATAAACACTTAAATTTGGTTTTTTTTTTGTACCAAAGTTCATAAGGAGTCTCCTTATTCGTTCTCATTGGAACCCTTAAGAATGTGACAAGCCATCAACATTGCTTCACCCAAAATCCTTCGCTCAAGCTTGAGTTGGATAACATGGAATTTAACCATCATGATCTTAATATGTAACACCCCTGAATTTCCAACCCTCTTAACAGAACCAAAACCGAAAGAGAGCGGAGGAAATTCGGGTGTTACATTTAAAACAAAATAAAAGAGAATAAAAGGATAAATAAAGTTTGATTTAAAGTGGTTATAGAAAAATTTCGAACAACATTCAACGGAAATTTCGGCAGCATCTGCCTTAAATTTTAACGCACCACAAGAATTAAACAAACCATAAACAATCATTAAGAAGAGGCATTGATAGCCTTGTAACAAAAATCACGGCGGAAAGATCATCGCCAAAACCTCTGTCGACTTGCTAAGCATGGATCGTGGTCCCCATGTAAACGCCAGGCTTTTCCAAGAACATACCGACTATACAAGTCATTTAAGATGCTATAACGAAATGTAAAACAACATAAATCTTAGCAGCGGAACGAATTACATTAAAAGGAGGGCACGCGCCTCAACCAAAAACATATACAATTTCGATCCAAAAACACATAAAGCGTCAAAAATAGTTATTACATGGCACGTGTTAAGATTCTCACTCAATACCCCCCGTATGCAATGCAAAGAACTTCCAAAAAAAACCTGCAAGTGCTATCTATGATACCCCTACTGCTCAACGTAAGGTCGTAGACCAACGTGTCATAGCAGGGCCATCAAAGATGAGCCATCAATAAGGAAACAACAGTACACGTCAGTAACTAGCATTAAGTTATATATACGTAGCCAACAATTAAATTCAACCAAACAAGGTGGGGGAGATACTCCAGTGTGTAAGCACCTACTCCATCTATTTCTCAATTCTATATACTTCTCAATGTCTTCACCATATTCCATCTCTTCATAAGTTTCATATATCTTCTATGTGACTAGAGGCCACCATATTGGGGTTTGCAAGACCCACATGGTAACACCTCAACCAAGGACGGTGACGGCCATGCCGGCGCCCAATGGCAAAGTATGATCATACCCCCGTACAGCGACCATATATAGACGGTCCATGCCTCCGGGAACTAATCCAGCTGGGGTACCAATCCAGTGGAGTCACAGTAAATATCCAACTTAATATCTCTTCAAATAAGGGGACTTATTCCCATTTCAATCTCATACAATCCAACATTCTAATCTTGCGATATCATAACTCATTCTCTACTATGTCTACGGCTGATTCTCACTTGTAGCACTAACTTAATAATATCTAATAGCAGATCATATCCAACATAGCTCATATAATATTGCTACGCAGAGAAAACATATTCAAGATACAAGAATTAGCTACTGCGTGTACTTACCTGCAACTGCAAGATAATAAGTCGCAAAAGTCACTTTGAAGGAGGTTCTTAAGCCCCTCTTATGAACCGAGCACCTATACACGTTAAAAGTAAGACTAATAAGCCTACTTCACATTATTTAAGAAGCACTGACTTCATACACTATACTATTAGTCAAACAAATTTCGATTCAAGCGAATACGCGTTTTAAACGCACTCATGCAATAAATTCAACTCATGTTCACCCATGAACCACGTCATCAATTCCCATCAAACTGAAACATTATATTCTAGTCAAGTTTGTATCAAGATATGTTTAAAAGAAAGGGGCACAACCATACGCTTGTGCGTTATAGTCAAACCATTCATCGGAAACTTTAAGAACACGTAATGTATGACATTACACTTAATAACCATCATATCACCCATGGTAGTAGCGATTTATTATTATTATTATTTTTTTCCAAGGATTTTAGAGTAAAACGATTAAGTAAATTAAATTTGTAGCTTGACGAATTAATAACGATTCGTATAACTTGGGTCAAAGTCACAAAACTTAGCAACACAATTGAACATCCCAATATAACAACCAAATCTCAAAACTAACCACCTCATAAAACGACTATAACCATGACAATACTTTCATTAATAATAATCACGACCTTAATTTTTCTTAGTAATTATTATTATCACTTACTCTACAACAATGGTTATCAACAATACTAATCATACCAAGTCATATAAACAATAACTAGCCACCATTCATCAACCATGTCACATAAACAAGGCTTCCACAAGATTTTAAATCAATAAAACACCATCCAAATCACAAAAGTAGTACATACTACTTCTAATTCATCCTATCCTAACTAATTCAAGTTCAAATTACACTTTCTAATATCTACTCACTTTAAATTCTATCAAGATATTACTTAATCTAAACTAAGATTCATGAATTTACCTAAAATATTACATTTAAATTCATTATAATATAAACCCTAAATTATTTAATATTCAAAGACAACACCTTAAATTAGTACTCATAGTAAGATTCAAAGAACTAATACACACAACCCATAATTTCCAATAACACTTCAAACCCTCATCAAATCATGTTCAAAAACAACACTTTTAACTACTACCCATAATAAGATTCAATGAAATTACACAAAACCAATCTCATACTCAATACACTTAATAGAACTCAAGTTAAACTACAAAAAAATCAATTAAAGAAAAGAGGAGATTGCTCACACTAAATCAACTAGCAAGAGGGTGAAGGAGGGAGTGAGAAAACTTGCACAAGGGGGAGTGGTGGTTGTCCTGGTGGCACAGCAGCTGGTTGCGGTGGTGGGACGGTGTTGCCAATACACTTAATAGAACTTGGAGTGCGCCGTGGAAGGGAGGCGGCCTTGCCGCCGCCTCGAGTGGCGGTGGTGGTGGCAGCCGGTGGTGAGAGAGAGTGAGAGGGAGAGGAGAAGGTAAGAGGGAAGGAGGAGGAGGGAAGGAAGAAGAAAGGAGTGATGGCTCACTCTTACAAAAAAAAGGGTTTTAAAATTTCAAAATCTAAAACCCTAACCCACAAAATTCTTTGGGCTATACTACTCACAAGGCCCATAAATTTTAACCCGAAAGTTGGAAGTGCAACTTCGTTTGACTCGAGTTTAAGAACGAAACTATTATGACTATTATTAATTTTACTCGGTTTTATTTAACTACTACCCATAATAAGATTCAATGAAATTACACAAAACCAATCTCATACTCAATACACTTAATAGAACTCAAGTTAAACTACAAAAAAATCAATTAAAGAAAAGAGGAGATTGCTCACACTAAATCAACTAGCAAGAGGGTGAAGGGCTGGTTGCGGTGGTGGGACGGTGTTGCCGCCTCCAACAGTCGCGGGGAGGAGTGCAGCTTGGAGCTGCTGCCGTGGGAAGGGAGGCGTGGCCTTGCTGCTGCCGCCTCTGAGTGGCGGTGGTGGTGGCAGCCGGTGGTGAGAGAGAGTGAGAGGGAGAGGAGAAGGTAAGAGGGAAGGAGGAGGAGGGAAGGAAGAAGAAAGGAGTGATGGCTCACTCTTACAAAAAAAAGGGTTTTAAAATTTCAAAATCTAAAACCCTAACCCACAAAATTCTTTGGGCTATACTACTCACAAGGCCCATAAATTTTAACCCGAAAGTTGGAAGTGCAACTTCGTTTGACTCGAGTTTAAGAACGAAACTATTATGACTATTATTAATTTTACTCGGTTTTATTTAACTAATGTTTCCCCATATAATTAAACGTATTCATCGCTTCAAATTATAAATAAATAATAATAATAATAATGATTATTATTATTATTATTATTTTATCCCGATTTAAATTATAAATAAATAATATTAAAATTTACGGGGTGTTACAGACTACCCCCCTTAAAAGGAGTTTCGTCCCCGAAACTGGGGTTACAAGAGTATAAATCTTGAAAATTTATATTTCTAATAACTCGAGAAGGTGTTTTATCTATTTTGAACCCAAGAATTGACTTAAGGATCATGACCTTAGAAACACTATTGACAAAAGGATACTCAATCTCTCAAAATATTAATTCATTTTTCACCTCGCGTGTTTCTAATCACCTACACTGACTTGGACAACTAGTCGCAAGCATGTAAATATCACCCAATTTAATTCAAACAATTAATCGAAAACATGTAGATATCACACAAATTGGTTCAAACAATCAATCAAAAGCATGAAAATTGCAATGGATTGTTATCATAGACGAGAAAATGCATGCAAGCACGCAAAAATCTATCGCATTCTACCCCCCCTTAAGAACTTAGTTACGACCCCGTAACTCACTAACCTCAAGAAAAAGGTGTGGGTATTTCTCACGCATGGAATTCTCGGTTTCCCACGTTGCCTCCTGTGTGCGCTGGTTAGCCCATAGAACTTTCACCATCTTTATATCTTTCCTCCTCGTACTGCGCACCTTAGAGTCTAAGATCTCGATAGGCTTCTCTTCATAAGACAAATTCTCATCAAGGTCTAAGGGTTCGGGGTCTAGCACATGAGATTTGTCGGGAACATATCGCTTCAGCTGTGAGATGTGAAACACGTCATGGACCTTACCCAACTCATTGGGTAATGCTAGTCTGTAAGCGACCTTTCCTACCTTCTCTGTGACCTCATAAGGTCCTATAAACTTAGGGCTCAACTTTCCCTTCTTGCCAAACCTCATGACTCCTTTCATCGTGAAACTCTCAAAAGTACATAATCCCTACAAAACTCATCGGTCTCCTCTTAAGATCTGCTAGGACTTTTGTCGATCCGGGCCGCCTTAAGTCTTTCTCGAATCATTTTACTTGATCGGTCATCTCCTCTAACATAGCCGGCCTAGGGTGACAGCTTCACGAAATCATCCCAACATACTGGATTTCGACAGCGGCGACCATATAAAGCCTCGAAGGTGCCATCCGAATGCTTACCGGTAACTATTGTTATATGAAAATTCAACCATAACTAGGCACTCATCCCAAGATCCTTGCCTATCCAAGGCTACATGCAACATATCTTCAAGAGTCCTATTAGTGCCTCGTCGGCCATCGGTAGCAGGGTGAAAAGATGTGCTTCTTAGAAGTTCGAGTACCAGTAGCTGCCTGGAAGGCTTCCCAAAATTTTGACACATACCTAGTATCACGATCAGAAACTATAGACCTAGGGACACCATGGTATCGCACAACATTCTTAAGGTAAGCTCGAGCCAACTGATCCATACTCCATTGATTATTCATCGGAATGAACCTAGCACTCTTGGTGAGTCTATCCACGATCACCCATAACGTGTCATTTCCCGACCTAGTCCTCGGTAAACCCAAAACAAAGTCCATGGAGATGTCATCCCATTTCCATACAGGAATATCCAAGGGTTGGACTAAACCTGCAGGCCTCTTATGCTCACTCTTTACTTTCTGACATGTCAGACACTTGGAAACAAACTCAGCAATATCTCTTTTCATCCCAGACCACCAGAACGTTTGTTTCAGATCTTGATACATTTTATCTCCTCCGGGGTGGACGGAATACATCGAACTATGAGCCTCTGTTAAAATTTTATCCTTGAGCTCTATACAAGAAGGCACACACCATCGGCCCTTGTACCGAATGCTACCATCCTCGAATATTGCGAATCCTTCAGCTTTTCCTTCTTTAACCTGTTCCCTCGTTTTCTCTAATCAGGAGTCACTCATTTGATTTGTTAAAATTTCTTCAAAAATTGAGGGTCGGATGGATAAGGCTGCTAATCTGGACTTAAGCTCTCCATGCTGCACAATCTCGAGATTTAATTTCTCTATGTCTCTTTGCAACTCTTTAGGAATAGTTAAGGAAGATACAAAATGATTGGTCTTTCTACTCAGAGCATCGGCTACCACGTTCGCCCTACCCTCATAGTAATCGAACTCGACGTCATAGTCATTAATCAACTCAAGCCATCTTCGCTGCCTCATGTTCAAATTTTGCTGCGTATACAAGTATCGCAAGCTCTGATGATCAGTGTAAATCTTACACTTCACTCCATACAAGTAATGTCTCCAAATTTTCAGAGCAAAGACAATGGCTGCTAGCTCTAGGTCGTGAGTCGGGTAATTGACTTCATGCGGTTTCAGCTGCCTGGATGCATAAGCAATAACCTTTCTATCTTGCATCAACACACACCCTAACCCATTTTTCGATGCATCACTATACACGAGGTACTCAGATGTGCTGTCTGGAAGGGTCAACACTGGTGCAATAGTCAATCTCTCCTTCAACGTTTGGAAAGCTACTTCACAATCTTCTGTCCACTCGTACTTCTTGTCTTTCCTCATCAGGTTGGTCATGGGGCGAGCGATCTTTGAGAAATCCTTCACAAATCTCCTATAGTAACCAGCTAAACCCAAAAAGCTCCTTACTTCAGTCACATTCTTTGGTGCAGGCCAATCTCTAACTGCCTCAATCTTAACTGGATCAACGGAAACTCCCTCTTTGGAAATAAAATGACCCAAGAATGACACTTTTTCAAGCCAAAACTCACACTTAGAAAACTTGGCATACAACTGATTCTCCCGAAGTATCTGCAATACCTTCCTCAAGTGTTGCTCGTGTTCCTCCTTGTCCTTCGAATACACCAAGATATCGTCATAAAGACCACCACGAAATTGTCGAGGCACGAACTAAACACCTGATTCATCATGCACATAAAAGCTGCAGGTGCATTTGTCAGCCCAAAAGGCATCACTGTGAACTCGAAGTGCCCATATCGAGTCCTAAAAGCTGTTTTCGGAATATCACGCTCCGCAATCCTCAGCTGATGATAACCAGACCTCAAATCAATTTTGGAAAATAACCCTGCTCCCTTAAGTTGGTCAAACAAATCATCGATTCTCGGAAGAGGGTATTTGTTCTTCACAGTTATCTTATTCAGTTCTCGATAATCAATGCATAACCTCATACTCCCATCTTTCTTACGAACAAACAAGACAGGCGCTCCCCAAGGCGAAACACTCGGTCGAATGTATCCCTTCTCTAATAACTCTTCAACTTGCTTTTTAAGTTCCTCCATTTCAGCTGGTGCCAACCTATATGGTGCTTTCGATATAGGTCCCGCCCCGGGTACTAAGTCTATGGTGAACTCAACAGCTCTAACAGGTGGCATTCCTGGTATCTCCTCTGGAAAAACATCGAGGAACTCGTTTACAACTGGCACTGATTCGGGAGTCAAAATCTCGTCTTCTATCTTACGTACATGGCATAGGTAACTTGGCAGTCCCTTCCTCAATAGGGTTTTCATCTTCAAGGACGATACCATCTTCGTTCGCATACCCGAAGTAGCCTTGCAATACTTAACCTTCTTTCCCTTGGGTCCCACAAGCCTGACTTCTTGCCTCTCACATTCAACAATTGCTTTAAACCGACCCAACCAGTCCATCCCAAGAATAATGTCTAAGTCACACATCTTTAACTCATATAGGTCACTAGGAAAAATGGTCCCCCCGATGGTCAAAGGAACACTCTTATAAACTCTAGTGCATTGATACAACTCTCCTGAAGGAACTGCTACGGCGTACAAAGAGGGTTCGGGATCCTTTAATCCTAACTTTTCGATTATTGATGTAGATACAAAAGAATTTGATGCTCCAGTATCAAATAACACGTTGACAGGCACGGAGTTCACAAGAAATGTACCTGTCACCACATCCTTCGCATTCTCTGCTTCCTTTGTGCTGACGGCGGTCAATCTCCCAGGTGTTGATTGAGTAGAAGGTGCACTGGTCCCCGCACTTCCAGTATTTCGACCATTAGACTCTCCGGGTTTATAGCTGCTTGGATTAGACCGATATCCGTTTCCGTTCTTCGGCTGATATAGGCTTTGACCACGGTAGTCACTCCCATTCCTCTGATTCCCAAAGTTCTTTTGATTGACATTTTGTTGTCCCCCAGTTTGTTGGTTCGGACGCCCATGCTTGGCATAACATTCGAAGCCACGATGACCCAACTTGCCACAAACATTACATTCCACTAAATTCCCATTACAATCCTTCCCTGGGTGGTTGTTTGGACACCTGCGGCAGAAGTAAACTCTTTCCTTACTATTGTTGTCTCCATTCTTCTTTTGGTTGTTGAACCCTCTATGGTGCGACTTTCCATTTCTTTCGAAGTTTGAAAAGCCCATGTGTTTCTTATTCTGCTGGGATTGGTGTTGCTGCAGGAAGTTCTCTTTTCTCTTGTCCCCACTGTTGACACCTACACTGTTAGTCTCAGGCTTCTTTCCTTTATCTTTATGCAGTAGACTCCCCACTTGAGCAGCTCTTTGGTACATCGCATCCAGAGTGGTGTACCGGTCACTATCAACATGTACTTGAATCTCATTGCTCAGCCCCAACTCGAAACGTTGCATCTTTTGCTCCTCGGTAGGGACGTCATCAGGGCAATATTTCACGTACTCCATAAACTTCTTATAGTATTCGTCAACTGTCAAATCACCCATCTCGAGCTTTGAAAACTCATTGGACTTTTGCTTTCTAATATGAGGTGGGTAAAATTTTTCTCGAATCACCCTTTTGAACTCCTTCCATTGCAACGGCTCCTGAGGATCACTCATCAAGTTATCTCTGGTATTGGACCACCAGTAATCAGCTTCCTCTTGTAGGTAGAACGCGGCTTGGTCCACTCTCAGATGCTCAGGGCATTGCACCACGTTGAAAATCTTATCAAATTCCCGTAACCAGTTCTCCAAAATGGCGGGTTCTCCATCTCCGGTAAACACGGGGGGTTTGTTCTGTGAGATGCTCTTGCTCATGGAGGCTGCCGTCTCAACCTCAGGCGCAGACCTAGATCTCCTTTCCTCGGCTAGCTCCATGACTAGATCTCGTAAGGCCTTATTTGTCGAGCGTCTCTTCAAACGTTGACTAGACAACGGAGGCATTTCCCTGCAATCAAAAGTTCGAAATCGAGGGATGTTCACGATTCGTTAAAATAATATGCTTCATCGCCAAGAACACACTTTGTATACAAATTCTAACCAGGCATACATCTTGGTTTTGCATGAAATTCAACTTTATTTTGAAATAACTGGTCATTAACTTCACTAAAAAAATGAAAAAGGTGAACTAATAAACTTATTTAAATAGCATTGATATAAACTACTAATAACTGAAACCTAAGCACATAATCAACTAATATAAGGTAAATACGATAACTCGTAGCTTAACTAGGATGTGCATAAAAATGTAACCTTTTACGCAACTCATACTTGCAACATTTGCTCCTACAACCATAATTCATGCTTAAACTTACAATTAGTAAAATGTCATTTATTAAATCACAGCAAATGCATTACAAAGATTCATTCTAATCATCACAAGGAACGTAGGCATAAGCGTATAAATCATGTGCAATAATATTCAAAATGTGTGTATATATGAATGCACCTAACCCAAAAACAAAGCAAAAATAAACATTAGAGAAAACACGAAGCGTTTAGGAAAGATAGGAACCACTAGCTCTGGTAACCACCTGTAACACCCCTGAATTTCCAACCCTCTTAACAGAACCAAAACCGAAAGAGAGCGGAGGAAATTCGGGTGTTACATTTAAAACAAAATAAAAGAGAATAAAAGGATAAATAAAGTTTGATTTAAAGTGGTTATAGAAAAATTTCGAACAACATTCAACTGAAATTTCGGCAGCATCTGCCTTAAATTTTAACGCACCACAAGAATTAAACAAACCATAAACAATCATTAAGAAGAGGCATTGATAGCCTTGTAACAAAAATCACGGCGGAAAGATCATCGCCAAAACCTCTGTCGACATGCTAAGCATGGATCGTGGTCCCCATGTAAACGCCAGGGTTTTCCAAGAACATACCGACTATACAAGTCATTTAAGATGCTATAACGAAATGTAAAACAACATAAATCTTAGCAGCGGAACGAATTACATTAAAAGGAGGGCACGCGCCTCAACCAAAAACATATACAATTTCGATCCAAAACACCGCCTCAACACCTGCAGTGCTATCTATGATACCCCTACTGCTCAACGTAAGGTCGTAGACCAACGTGTCATAGCAGGGCCATCAAAGATGAGCCATCAATAAGGAAACAACAGTACACGTCAGTAACTAGCATTAAGTTATGTATACGTAGCCAACAATTAAATTCAACCAAACAAGGTGGGGGAGATACTCCAGTGTGTAAGCACCTACTCCATCTATTTCTCAATTCTATATACTTCTCAATGTCTTCACCATATTCCATCTCTTCATAAGTTTCATATATCTTCTATGTGACTAGAGGCCACCATATTGGGGTTTGCAAGACCCACATGGTAACACCTCAACCAAGGCGCGTGCGCCATGCGCCCAATGGCAAAGTATGATCATACCCCCGTACAGCGACCATATATAGACGGTCCATGCCTCCGGGAACTAATCCAGCTGGGGTACCAATCCAGTGGAGTCACAGTAAATATCCAACTTAATATCTCTTCAAATAAGGGGACTTATTCCCTTCTAATGCTAGAGAAAACATATTCAAGATACAAGAATTAACTATCAGTGTACTTACCGCAATCGCAAGATAATAAGTCGCAAAAGTCACTTTGAAGGAGGTTCTTAAGCCCCTCTTATGAACCGGCACCTATACACGTTAAAAGTAAGACTAATAAGCCTACTTCACATCATTTAAGAAGCACGACTTCATACACTATACTATTAGTCAAACAAATTTCGATTCAGCTGAATACGCGTTTTAAACGCACTCATGCAATAAATTCAACTCATGTTCACCCATGAACCACGTCATCAATTCCCATCAAACTATAACATTATATTCTAGTCAAGTTTGTATCAAGATATGTTTAAAAGAAAGGGGCACAACCATACGCGATGCTTATAGTCAAACCATTCATCGAAAACTTTAAGAACACGTAATGTATGACATTACACTTAATAACCATCATATCACCCATGGTAGTAGCGATTTATTATTATTTTTTTTTCCAAGGATTTTAGAGTAAAACGATTAAGTAAATTAAATTTGTAGCTTGACGAATTAATAACAATTCGTATAACTTGGGTCAAAGTCACAAAACTTAGCAACACAATTGAACATCCCAATTTAACAACCAAATCTCAAAACTAACCACCTCATAAAACGACTATAACCATGACAATACTTTCATTAATAATAATCACGACCTTAATTTTTCTTAGTAATTATTATTATCACTTACTCTACAACAATGGTTATCAACAATACTAATCATACCAAGTCATATAAACAATAACTAGCCACCATTCATCAACCATGTCACATAAACAAGGCTTCCACAAGATTTTAAATCAATAAAACACCATCCAAATCACAAAAGTAGTACATACTACTTCTAATTCATCCTATCCTAACTAATTCAAGTTCAAATTACACTTTCTAATATCTACTCACTTTAAATTCTATCAAGATATTACTTAATCTAAACTAAGATTCATGAATTTACCCAAAATATTACATTTAAATTCATTATAATATAAACCCTAAATTATTTAATATTCAAAGACAACACCTTAAATTAGTACTCATAGTAAGATTCAAAGAACTAATACACACAACCCATAATTTCCAATAACACTTCAAACCCTCATCAAATCATGTTCAAAAACAACACTTTTAACTACTACCCATAATAAGATTCAATGAAATTACACAAAACCAATCTCATACTCAATACACTTAATAGAACTCAAGTTAAACTACAAAAAAATCAATTAAAGAAAAGAGGAGATTGCTCACACTAAATCAACTAGCAAGAGGGTGAAGGAGGGAGTGAGAAAACTTGCACAAGGGGGAGTGGTGGTTGTCCTGGCGGCACAGCAGCTGGTTGCGGTGGTGGGACGGTGTTGCCGCCTCCAACAGTCGCGGGGAGGAGTGCAGCTTGGAGCTGCTGCCGTGGGAAGGGAGGCGTGGCCTTGCTGCTGCCGCCTCTGAGTGGCGGTGGTGGTGGCAGCCGGTGGTGAGAGAGAGTGAGAGGGAGAGGAGAAGGTAAGAGGGAAGGAGGAGGAGGGAAGGAAGAAGAAAGGAGTGATGGCTCACTCTTACAAAAAAAAGGGTTTTTAAATTTCAAAATCTAAAACCCTAACCCACAAAATTCTTTGGGCTATACTACTCACAAGGCCCATAAATTTTAACCCGAAAGTTGGAAGTGCAACTTCGTTTGACTCGAGTTTAAGAACGAAACTATTATGACTATTATTAATTTTACTCGGTTTTATTTAACTAATGTTTCCCCATATAATTAAACGTATTCATCGCTTCAAATTATAAATAAATAATAATAATAATAATGATTATTACTATTATTATTATTTTATCCCGATTTAAATTATAAATAAATTATATTAAAATTTACGGGGTGTTACATAATACCTAAGATCACATTGGCCTCTCAAATCTCTTTCATTTGAAGTTCATTGACAAAAATCTTTTGTCTTCTGAACTTGTACTAAACTAGTGCCAAAGATGAGCATGTCATCTACATATAGACAAATGATAACACATATCTATAGGCATCAAAATTTCTATATACATAAAAAAACATGAAAAAATCATCAATAAAAGTTATGACATATTTCTTATTTTCCAACAATGGTTTACTACGAAAGACACAAAGATCACTATGTATAAATCCTAAAATTTCGGATTTCCATTCAACACTTTAGAATGGTGTCCTTGTGATCTTATTAAACATGCACGTTTTTCAATTTTTAGACATATTAACACACATAGGAATTAACTCATGTTTGGACATAAAAGCAATTTTATCAAAATTAACATGTCCTACTCTAACATGCCACAAATAATGCAAATCATCCTTTTCATTCATATGTAAAGTTTTTACATTACAAATGACATTATTATTCAAATCCAAAGACAACTTAAACAAACTATTACATAAATAAGCACGTCCTACAAACAAGTTATTTTAGAGATAATACATTTATCGGCTTCAAATACTAATTTTTAGCCCAATCGATTCAAGATTGGACCTGAGACAACATTTTACTAATTTCTGGTGCACAATAAACATCACTTAAAACTAAGAGATACCCCAAAGTGAACAATAGCTCAATTTGTCCTTTGCCTTGGACCATGATAGGTGTGTTATTTCCCATAAAGAGATGTTCCCCATCAACCACTTTATGAAAGGTTTTGAACCATTTTGTAGAGTTACATACATATCTCGAAGCCCCCGAATCGACCCACCAAGACAAAGGTTCATCCTACATAACATTTAAGTTAGTATTCATTGAAGAAAAATTAAAAGAAGAATTTTTAATCAAAATTGCATGATTACCTTGCGTATATGGGTCTTTGCTTTGAGAAGCTTGACCACTCCCCTTTGCCTTATTGTGCTTGTTCTTGAAAACAAAGCAATTTTTTTCCGGTGTCCGGGCTTTCCACATTCCAGACATACCTTTTCACCTGTATTGGAGCTAGTGGCCTTCCCCTTTGAAGAATCACCTTTCTTCCTGTTCTCAACTGAATGAGATGGTTCCCTTCCGCAACCATATTGATGGTACCGACATTAGGATTTCCATCCTTCCGATTCTCTTGAATCCTTATGCTAGACTCAGCAACTATGTGTTGTCCAAGATTAGAGAGAGAAATCTCATCTCTTTCATACTTTAAAGCATGTCTAACATCCCTCCAAGAAAGAGACAACTTGTCTATAATGCTTGAAACAATAAACACTTCACCTATTTCAATTTTATGTAATTTCATATAAGCATGCATTCTTTGTAATTCATGGAATTGATCAATTACGGGGCGATTTTCAATCACCTTATAAGAATTGAAATCACTTACAAGAAATTTTTGGAGCGAGCTTCCTCCGCCATGTATTTGTTCTCTAAAGTCTCCCATAATTTCTTAGCAAACTCATGGTATTGGTAGATGTCATATACAGAATCTTGCATCCCATTGAGAATGTGACCCCGACAAATGAAATCATCATTTTCACATTTACCTCTTTTTCTTGATTGCTCAAGAGTTCCATTGTCCACTTCCTCTGGTTTGGAGGTACTTATACGTAAGTCACGTTCAAAGTAGTTAGGAGGATCATCATCTTTTTTAGCCATCCCGAAATTCAGGTATGTTCTTTGATACTTGCCATCCAGATGAAGAATATCACAAAATATTATTACAAGCTAATAATTCAAAATACAAATTACAATGCAAAATTTGTATTTTCCCTTTGTTGATGGCTAAAATAAAAGTTACAAATACACTAAGAACAACTTGAAGACTATTTTGTAACGACAACCATTACCCGAAAACTTGAGACTTGTAGGTATGTGATCACTTTCCTTTTGTGAAATTTCCCCCACAAAGGTACTTGGGTTTAGACTTGTAAATTTACAATGAGATACAAATGACATAACACATCCTTAGTACTTAGGGTATGTCACTTAATGACTAGTGTTTGATGAATTATAAGCTTTGGAAATTTTAACAAAAATTAATTACGCTCTTGAGAGAGCACAAGTAAAAGAGAAAGAGCGAGAGAATTCTGAAAAGGTGTAGTTTTCATTCATCTCCAAGGATCTATTTATACTACTACAAGTATAACTAAGAGTCATGAGAATTCAATCACCCTTTGATGACCAATATTGATGGCCTCCAATCAATACCATTAAACCAAGACATTCATGAGCATTATTCTCCTCTAATATACCTTTGTAACTCTAGAAATGAAGTGGAATAAGTAAGGGAATCCAATGCAATCAAATCTAAAAAAACGTAATGACTCAACAGTCATATCTGAACAAAAAGCCGAGTCGACTTTTGCTCCAAAACCAAGAAAGCCGACTCGGCTTTACTTGCTGAACAAAATTACTTTTCCAATACCTAAAAGTCGCCTTTAGGCCCAAAACAGTGAAAGCCGAGTAGGCATTTTTTGCTGACTCAATTTTCTAATTGTTCTTTTTTTCCTTTCCATTGAAGAACCCCTTTTCGACCTTATATTTTAATACACATTGTCCCACTACTTTATTAGTACTTGGTGATTATATACTTAGGATTATTAGACATTAAATGTTGAACACCATCTTCTACCCTTTTCATGAACTCCATCTTCTACCTTTCTAAAGAGAAGTCTTTCAAGGCATACAATTGTCTTATTCAACGTCATATATGCTAATACACAATTAGAATTCAACATCAACCAAGCAATTATATTTCAACTAAAGTTAAAGAAATTTAAGAACTTATAACGGACAAGATTAAATTATTCTATCGGTTGGCAATAATTAGCTAAAGAAATTCTTACCAATAAAATTGTGCAAAACACCAGCTAACAAAACCCCCAAAGGGTATTTCTGATAATACACCAACAAATACCCGTATACGATAACCCAAGGTTTTAACCACACGCACGTAAGATATTTACTTCAGAATATATAGCCCACAACACTCTTTATTACTAGGGATAAAAGAAGAATTGAAAATAGTAAGCTAATTATAAAAAAAAAATACTCAAAATAAGCTTTGAAAACATTTTAATTTCCAAAATAATTGTCTTCTTGTCCGAGCCTAAAGTATAATATGTTTGTTGTTACTAACAGCGAATATAAAAACTAGTCAAAAAAGCTAAAATTCTTTGTTCGTTGTTATTAACTACGAACAAAAAAGAAACAATGTCATAGAGTTGGAAGGGACAAAAAAATAAAACAAAGTTGGTTTGTCGTTGCTAACATCGAAAAAAAAAATTTTCCAGATTTTTGTTCGCTGTTGGTAACAGCGAACAAAGTTTTTTTCCAGTTTTTCCAATTGCTAACATCGAACAATTTTTAAAAGCTTATTTTGGGTATTTTTTATAATAAGCTTATTTTGTTGATAAATTCACATATATTGAACTCATGCACAAGATTTAACCCATATTGAAACCGCTAATACTAGTCATCTGTCGTTGAAAAATGCCCTTTATCTCTCTTTTTGGGCACCATTTTGGCATTCTAACAAAATTATGATAAAAAAGGGATACCCTTAAGGCCTTAATCTTTGCTTTGCATTTCAAAGTTGTTGTGGTGTTGTCCCATTCTTATAATCTATTAAAGTTGATATGTTAACATATTGAAGTTGGTTGTTTAACCTATTGAAGTTGGTATTTTAAATTCTATATTTAACTTATTTAGAATGGTGTTTTAACTTGTTAAGTTGTTAACATACTGAAATTGGTATTTTAAACTATTTAAGTTAGTATTTTAACCTGATGTATTATGCTGCTTAAGCTGTTATTTTGAGTAATTTTGGTTGGTGTTTGAACCGATTGAAATTGGATTTTTAACCTATTAAAGTTGTTTTTTTAACCTAATGAAGTTGATACGTTAACCTATAGAAATTGGTATTCTATAGTTACTGCTTTAACTAACTACAAAAAGTTAAAACACCAACTTTAATACGTTAAAATACGAGCTTCAATAGGTGAACAACTTAACATGTTAATATAAAAACTAAGCAAATTAAAACACCAATTCTAAAAACCAAATTTAATAGGTTAAAATATCAACTCGAATTAGTTAAAATACCAACTTTAATAGATTAAACACCAACTTCAAATAGGTTAAAATAGGTATCGCATGTGCATTTGTTTTATAATTTTAAATGTTAGTGGGATGTGCTTGGAGAGTCGTCTTTATAAGAAACAGTCTCTCATGAGACTAGCTGTATAATTTTGGATGGAAGAGAGAATGCATTCATATGGGTGGAGAGAAGAATGGGCTAATTTTGGTGGAAATGCTAAAGGCAAACTTACTTTAGGCAAATCTAAACTAGTTGCAGGTAATAATGGAGTGTTATGAGCAAGATATTTTTATGAAACCTAAACTCGAATCCATCAAATTAATATGAATTCTGATCCGACTTGGATTCGACGGGTCTAAAAAATTGGATTTAAACCTATCAAATTGGATTTGGATCCACGGATTCGGGCTGAGTCTGGGATCTATAGACATTTCCACTCACAGTCTTCAAACACTTTGGAACTAAGAGCCTTTGCGAGAATATCAACAATATGATCTTTTGTTCCAATGTTTTCTTCTTGATTCTATTTTATAAAATGACGATCGATTTCAACATGTTTTGTTTGATTATGTTAAACGAGGTTTTCTGAAATATGACTGCTTTATTTTTGTGGTAAATATGGTAGATTTGTGAAAAACCAAGCTCGGTCATTAATTTCCAAAGCCATAGAATCTTAGTGACTCTTTTAGGTATTCTTTTAGATTCTCTTTCAGCATTCGACAGAATAACAACTTTTTATTTTTTACTTTTTCAAGTAACTAAATTCTACCAACAAATGTGAAGTTTCTTGAGGTGGATTTCCTCCATCGCTATCACCTACCTATATGCATCTGTATGTGCTAATAATTCACAATTTTTATTTGTTTTATAGATATACATTCACCACTAGTTCCTTTCAGATATCTAATGATTCTCATAACAACCTCAAAATGTTGAACCTTGGAAAAATGTTTAAATCCACAAATAACCCTCCAACATCTGCAATATGTAATCTAGTATAAGATAAATAGATGAGTTTTCCTACTTTTCTTTGATATTGATCTTTGTCAATAAGAGTAGCTCCGTCAATCGTTTCTAACCGGTGATTAACAACGATAGGAGTTTTTGCAAGTTTGTAATGGATCATAAATGTTTTTGCAAGATCTAAGATATATTTTCTTTGATTGATTAAAATCCCATTTTTTTCATCTAAGAACCTCAATCCCATGGAAATGTTTCAGATTCCCTAGGTTTTTCCTTTCAAATTCTTAACATAATTTTCCATTTAAATTTGTTATGTTTTTTTCATCATTTCTATAATAATTGTAACAGGGCCGATAAATTCGATATGTAATTTATATTAATGAAAATTATTTTTGCAAAATAATGCGGAAGTGTGAAAATTCCGATTTGCTAAAAACCTTTAAAATTAAAAAAATGTTTAATAGAAATGATAAATTAGAAAATTAAAATACATATCGTTCGCTTCAAAAAATACACAATAATTAAAATTAAATACGTCAAAATCATCAAATATAAAGTCTATAAAAAATTTACAGTTAAGTCCTCGATAGCATAAATAAATTGTAGCTGTGGCCTGGATCGAAACCTGAAACTAAATCCTGCAACATGCTGCCATCCATAATACGGATGACAGCCGATTGAATCGGTCAGCGCTTAAGTCCGAGCATAACTCCCTATCCAGTTCAAAATACGGAAATAATACACTACATTTACTAAATAATAATTAGAGTACGAACTTATAATTAATTGACACCATTGTATACTTTTACCATATTCTTTTACTATTCCACACGTTTAAGTCATTAAGATACTATTCTCAACTTGGCAGAAATACGTTACTGCCACTTATACAATTCGGTAATCTTAATACTTAAGCAAGTTCAGTTGATTAATACTCATAACCGTACCATGCCTCATAGCATCAACAGTAATCAAGTTCATCATTGATCAACAAGCACAAACAATATGACACCTGATATATGTAAGGGTCTGGCTAGATTAGGGCCAAAGCCCTATATCTAACTGTGGTGGGGTCGTCACCCCGCCAATGTTTATGCTCGAGCTTCTACAGGATAGGTAGCTAACCCCCTGTCTAACACCGCATTTTACGTGCCGGCCAACACGGGCGCCGGGATTTTACATGCCGGTCCATGGTTCGACATTTCCTTACTATCAGGGTCATTCAATCAATACACATATAATTTCACACAAGCACATCACATTTTTTTACTACTACAAGTTGACTTTGACTTTGACCAACTTAGATGTTAACTTTCTTATTTAATAATATTTTACCTATATGCCCTTCTAAGTTCACTACAAAAGTTTTACTCATTAAACTTTATTTAAAACTTTATTTTTAATAGTTCATTTGTTAAATAAATTTACACTAATAACTTAATATTCTATTAATAGTCTTTAGATTAATATTTTCACAAGTAGCTACTAAATTTTATTTCTCTTGAATTAAGTTTTAATAATCAATATTTCTAACTTTTAAACAACTAAATATTTTAATGCTTTTAACAAAAATAAATATTTTAATTATAAATCGAGTAAAACTATACTCTATGGATATATTGTCAAAATTCAACAAATTCACCAAAAATCAATGTTTCAAGTTGAAAATAAGATTTATCAAGTTCACAAAAATCAATTTTCTAATTATAAAACAAATACCACTTATTATTTTACGAATTGATATTTCTAGTTATAAAACAAGTAACACTTTATAAGCTTACAAAAATCAATACTTCTAGTAAAATAAAACAAGTAAAAATTCTATATTCACACAAATCCATAACTCTTGTTATAAAACAAGTAAAAACTTTATTCTTTTAATATTTTCATAAAATCAAAATTTACACAAAATTTTAAAAAGGACAAATTTATATTAAAAAAATGTACTTTTACATCATTTCAAATAAATTTTAGTCAAAAAGTCATCTAAAGATATATTTTGTACTAACTAGCTATTTAATATCCCAAAAGTTACTTTTATTATAAAAGATCATGTATTTAAGAGAACACTTTAATATTAATAACTTGCAAAATTGTAAATAACATCTTTTTTTTATTTTTTTATTATTTTATGATAGTGATCAAATGGCCTATGAGTATTTGTTGGCCTTTTTCACTTAAAACAATTTAATTTAATTAACTTATTATAGTAAATTCTAATTTTATTTAACTAATATAAAACCTAAATTAATAAAAACTTTTACACGATAACTTAACATTTAATATAACTATAAGAATAAGCTTTAGTATAAAAGAAAAATTATAATAACAACATCCTTAGCAAAACTATACTAAGTAAAAAAAATGTTCATGAAATAACACACAACTTTATAAACTATGCTAAAGGCTTATACATAAGTATTAACAATAACTCTAACATAGTCATTCTTAATATAACTACACTAGTATAAAAACCCGTGCATGCACGGAATTTTTAGAATTAATACATAAATAATTTTAAATTAATATAATTAATGTATGTTTATAATATACATATTAATTTGTCATTTTTTAAATTATGACATTTGATTAAAAATAATGTAACAATTTAATAATATAAAATTAGTTTTAAAAAATAATGCATTTACTTATGCAAAATAAGACAATTATATATATAATATAAAATTGTAAAACAAATCAATTAAAAACAATAATAAAGATATCTACATTAGAGAATAACAATTTAGAGGTTTTGAAACACTTCTTTGTAGACAACATTTTCAGTGCGACGACATATTTTACCATCTTTATCACATATGAGAATTTTCAAACTTTTCCTGCTAGTCACCCTAGACACTGCGACGTAAAATTGTCCGTGACTAAAAACAGGTTTGGGTAGGAACAAACCAACATGTGATAGAGATTGTCCTTGACTCTTATTAATAGTCATCGCAAAACACAAAGATACCGGAAACTGCCTCCTCTGAAGAGCAACAGGGATTTTGGAACTATCTGAAGGTGTGAGTGTAATCCTCGGAATGAAAACCTTATAACCAATGTTAGAACCAGATATTACTGTTGCTTGTATAACTCGATCACCAAGATTATCAACCAATAAGCGTGTACCATTGCATAAGCCAGCTGACTGATCCATATTTCTGAGCATCATTATTGGCACACCAACTTTTAGCGCTAACTTATGGTTTGGAACTCCAGATGCACGTATTGAGTTAAGAAACTCAATGGAAAAGGCATCGTAGTTGTTACCATAGCTACCGTCAGATTTGTCGATTGAATCTGAACTCAAGTATGATCTTTCCTCTCCAGGATAAAGTGACAACACATGTTCGTTAATCTTATCAACAATCTCATTTGTTGGTGCTAGTATTGCCCTCTCGTGAAAGTATGAACTATCAATCAAACCCTCGCGAAGTTGAGGGTAAGTGCAATCAACAATTGCAGCCATTGGATCAGTTGCATCCTTTATTAATAGATCTTCAGGTATATCGATAGTAGCCTCTCCGTCATTAGGCCCTCCAAGCCTTCCATCCCCAACTTTGAGAATCCAATCAGCAAATTCTCGCAGCTCTTCAACATTGGCTAATCCGGGTCGTAATCTCATGTTTTTTGTAAGTCGCAACACCTTGCAATCATTCCAGATCTTTGAAAAGTTAAGTGTCGCGAAGACGATGTCTTGTCTTGTACCCTTTGGGATTACTGGCAACACTTGCCTAAAATCACCACCAAAAACAACAACCTTGCCGCCAAAGCTTAACTCAGACGGTTTACCATTAGGACATCGTATTGCATCGCGTAAACTTCTATCTAAGGCTTCAAAGCAATGCTTGTGAGTCATTGGAGCCTCGTCCCAAATAATTAGTTTAGTTCTTTTAAGGAGGTCTGCCAATTGACTATTAGGTTCTACACCCCTACACATAGAATCTTCGGTAACACTTATAGGTATCCCAAATCTTGAATGGGCAGTCCTTCCCTTAGGAAGTAACAAAGCTGCTATACCACTTGAGGCAACGGGAAGGACTATTTCACCCTTTGATCTTAAACATGCACATAATATCTTCCACATAAATGTTTTCCCAGTCCCACCCTGTCCATATAGAAAAAATACACCTCCTGTACCTCTTTCAATTACTCTGGTGATTTCATTGTATATCAAAGCTTGCTCTTCAGTCATCAATGGAAGTAACTCTTGCAACTCAGCTTTCAAAGAATCTCTATCATAGTTAAGCTCCTCCATAATTAATTTATTATGACCATCTTTGATGATAATATCACTCGGGCACATCTCCGGGCATATATTCATCAAAGAATTTCCATTGTTTTCGAGTATATCCTGAATCTCACGCAGAGCATAATTCTTCAATTGATCATCGGTGAGGTTTAAATCTGCAATTTTAGTGTATAAGCTTTATAATATTTATATAAAATAGATAATTCAAAATTTAATTAAATAATTAACATAAAAGAGTGTATATATACATTACCAGGCATTTGCAATAAGCTTCTTTGTCTATTTAACAAATCTTCGGACAATAGTTTCCATGTGTTCTCCCATACATATTCCGGCCTTGATACGCTGCCAGACATTAACAACATTGCAAACAATTTCCTCAAATAGAATGTCGATCCCCAAAAGCTTGCTTCGCCAATTCCATCAATGTACTCCTTATCATCGTCAAGTAGACCCATAGAATAGCATGCATCCTTAAAAGTAGGATGTATGACTCCATTAACAGTTCTGATGTCTTCAAATGATGTCGGCCCCTTGACAAAGTTTAGTAGGGTCCTCAAATAATAACGTTCACCACAGCCTGGTGCAACATGATACAATCTTCCTATTGAGAATCCTCTTTTTCTTGGAGTCCACATTTTCTCCTTTCTTTGCCATACAAACCTTCCTGGAAATTCATTGTATAATAGATTTCTAGCATCATCGTATTGTTTGTTACACTCCATCCAAGCCATGAACATTGATCTCTCATTAATCGGCCTAGATATGACATCATCAATTATGTCCTCATCATTAAAAACAATGGTATGTTCACCGGGCAAATGAAAACTAAGCCTCTCCACTGGTGGAGTCCGATGATGGATCTCAAACCCTAAGATACGCCATGAAGCTTCACTTGCAGACACATATCTGCAATTATAATATTCTTGGATTTCATCAACATCCTCAACATCTTCATTTTCTCTTCGTGCTCTGGACAAACCAGCTGTAATTCTATCTTGTCCCTTGTTAATGTACTTAAAAAGGTATTTAATAGCACGAGATTGGTTACACCATTCTACATTAATATGTGCTTTGTATTTCAAGAGTAAAGATGGATTGTATGCAACAACATATCTGTTGTCTAACTCAATACCACCTTTATCAACAGTTACACCATTATCTAATCTCTTGTAGCATGGATAACCATCTCCATCGACATATGTTTCTTCATTAAACCTTTTCGGAAAGTATTTGGAACACTTTCCATCGCGCATGCAAGGTGATCTTGGGTTTGATGCTCCACACGGACCATGAATCATTAAATCTGAAACCAAAGCATATAATGATGGGTTTTGTTCCTTTTCAGGCAACTCAACGGATATGAATTTGTCAATATCTATTGGACTTGAAATCTTGTCATCTCTGTGTAGGAACAATACTATATGTGCATGTGGAAGCCCTCTCTTTTGGAATTCAATGCTGCTGTATACCACTACATAAATATATAACAAAAAAAAATGTTAAACGATGTTGAAATCTAATCAAAACATTTCAAAGCAATGATAGTTTAGATTATTACTTACACGCAATCACTCTTCCGAACCAATTTTCCTTCTTGAGATCTTTAACCAAACTATCTAACTTCATTTTAAACACTCGAGACAATATATCTGGTCGATCTTCTGAGCGCAAACCTTTGGACTGTACAAAACGGGTAATCTCTGGCCATTTTGGGTTACACGTAAATGTAATAAATACATCTGGAAATCCATATGTCTTGCATATACCCATAGCATCATGATATATCTCAGTCATAAATCGTGGACTTCCGGGGTATGTAGATGGTAAAATAATGCGTCTACCAGCTATGTTTGAAGGACCATCAGAAATTGAAATTGCACCTTGAAGGTTGACATATTTATCAGCCCTGAGAACATTTTGGTTCCTCCGTATGAATAGAAGCCTTTCGGACTCTATCATTGTCCAACCATCGACCAGAAATTGATGGAACAATTTACCCGAGCGTAATATTGTGTCAGCTTCATCCTTTCGATCCATGATTCGATACGAAAACCATTCTCTCATTGTTAACCTTACGCGCTTCTTTACAATTGTCGGAATAAGTTCACCATTTAGACCAGGCACATCCAATTGAACACCCTTATGAGATATATCCAATCTATACCCATCCTCTCCACGGGGAAACAATAACGGATATTGAAGTGCAAGATAACACGGATGAAGCTCACTAATACGCTTTAATCTACCATCACGTCCCTCAATGATTATGTCACGCTCTTCAGCGACGCTCCCTATGTCCCCAACAATTATAGCAGCAACCTCAGATGCAGAAGGTAAATTATGAGTCCTTCCATCATGAATTCTCTTATTAATAAGCTTTAAGTGAATGTCAATGCTTTCTGAATGACGTATGTTATCACGAGCCATCCTCCATGTATGCACATAAGGATTCGTACAATCTAAAAGATTTTTCAAGTCTTTTATAATTGAATCATCAAAATCATCTTGATTGCCTGAACTGTAATATCACAAATCACAATCAAATAAATAAGTGTTAATTTAACAAAAAAATCACAAAAAGTAAAAATCATTTAAAAAAAAAGAGCTTTATAATATATTGTTTTTGATACCTAACAGCACTCTTCCTGTTTTCTATCTCATTTTCAGTATCAACAATGTATAACTGTTGGAATTTTGCCGAACTGGATTCCTCCGGAAGTAAGCTACCAATTCTATGACATGTCTGCCCTCGCACCCGAAATACGTATGGCCCACGACCCATGTTCACAGTTTTATCAACTTGTCCACCCATAGAAGTAAAAGCGAACATCATGTTATACCCCCTTATACGTTCCATGAAATGCTTACTACGTACATCATGACCATGTAAAAGGGATGAAAGTAACTGAGGTGGATCTTGAATACTTGGGAGTGTAATCTTTCCTTTTCTGCAACACAACGAAAATATCGGTGTATTATTTGTTTCTCTTTTATCAACTCTTTCAAGACTCCACATTATTGCACCACATTCATTACATAGTTTCGTTTGATCTCCAATATCCATATATCCTGTATTAAAAACATAAATAGTATTTTAAAAGCTGAAAGAATTATTGTAAGTAAATTACTAATTTAACTAATTCATTAAAATTTAGTAAAGTTATTTACTAATTATACTAAACTTCGGTTTGATTTCCTCGATTGACATCTATCAGTATGAATATTTAAGTAGAAACTAATGTAGAATCAAAAGTAAATGACCCTAATTTTCATAAAGTTAGTGTTGTACCTGTGATATCTTGTTCTATGTTGTCGTCATTTTGGTGCAATCCAATAATATCTACAAAATGAATTATTATACAAACATCAATTTTGAAGCATTCATAAAAATACTTACAAACTACAAATATAGCAAAGATAAATATTTAAGAAAATACCAGTATCAACATCTCTAATTGAGTCAGTTGGGTCTTGTCTAACAACATACGTTGGTCCATTTACCAAATTGGACTCGTTTGAGTTGGTATTGGTACGACTCTCAAGACACTTATTACCCAAAATAGACTGTATCGTTGAATTTAGCGTTGGACAATATTCATCTGGAAAAAATGTATTTATTATGTCATATATCCATTGATAAAATTAATAAGTATTGTGATGAATGAATATAATTATATATGTAACACTTTAATTAATGTTGAAATACCAACCTTTTGTGACATCAATTAAAGGCGTTAGTGGTGTGATACTCGTACTCGCACCATTGTTTGAAGCAAATTGACCTAGAGTATAATAACACTATTTATTAGAGCATGATTTAATTAATTGCAAATAAAACATAATTTTATTAACTCTAACGTGGATTTAACTTGAATATATGACATACCAATTAATGTGGGTGAAATTGAATTTTTGAATCTTCTATTTCGTAAAAAGTCTATTCTTTTAGATCTTGCCTTTCTTGATTGTTCCCGGCTTTGCTCCAAAAAAATAATTGAATTGTCTAAAAAACCCAAAAAATAAACAATATTATTCAACACAGACGTAAAACAAAAATAATTTTAAATTTCTTTTAGAGCAAATAGTCTCACCATTGATTGTATGTGAATTGAATTGTTGCAAATTCTCTTGTTTGAATGGTCTTCCTCTACGACGTTTAGAAGGATTTGGATCTTGCATTTGTTATTGAGTAATGTAAAGTGTAGATAAAATACATAAATGTTAAAAATAGTGACAATATAATAATATGCAGCTTTTTAAGGTAAAATACAAACCATTAGTGACATTTGTAAAAGTTGTGCGTGATGTTAGACTTGTACATGCGCCATTGTTTTGTGTCATTTGATCTATAAAAAAATGACAATATTCGTTAGAGCATGATTAAACATAATTCTAATCATTTTGTTTCATAAATTTAAACTTAATTGAATATAAATGACTTACCAGTGGTGGGCAAAATAATATTTTTGAGTCTTCTCTGACGTAAAATCTCTTTTCTGTTTGACCTTGCATTTTTTGAATGTTCCCGACTTTGCTCTAAGGTAATAATTGAATTTTCTAATAAACCAAAATAAGCACTATTATTCAAAGTTGACGTTAATCTCGAAAATTAAAAAATTATTTTAGAGAAAATATAATTCTCACCATTATTCGTACGTGGAGTTAATTGTTGCGTATTGTTTTGTTTGGATGGTCTTCCTCTACGACGTTTAGGAGGATTTGATTCTTCCATTTGTTATTAAATGATGATATTACTATTTTTCAAATAATATAGCATTAATAATCATATAGCAATTTGTATAAAAAGAAAGAAGAATAATATAGTAAAAAAATTATTCTCGTTAAACAATAAAATGACGGATCATTATAATCTCAATAAAAATTATTCTTCCATAAGGAATATTTCCATTTATATCATAATTTTTGGACAAAAATAATCCCACTCATCCTCATTTTAATATTTTAATAATGATTATGGGCCCACATTTCTTCCACTAACTTCATTTTAACATTTTTATAATTCTTATGGTCCCCACATTTTCCCACTAACTTTATAAAAATATTTTTTATTAGTTGTGATCCCCATTTTTTTTCACTAACTTTCTTTATCCTAATGGTCCCCACATGTTTCCAATTCCGTGAACATTCCTTATGTGAACATCAATAGGAACTGAGGAGTATAATTTATTAACCTTAAGTCTAACTTCACCTATAAAATGCTACCTTATTCAATGATGATTTCAATGGTCTTCCTCTAAATACACGCTTGAGAAGTACTTCACAAAACTTTTTATATACCAACTCTTAACCCAATACTCACCCATTTTTCTAGAATCATCTAAGCTTTCCCATTATAAAATGCTACTTATTCAACCATTTTTCAATTTCATTCTCACCTTCAATAATTCAAACACTTTCTTACTCATACAACCATACCAACTTCATTTTGTTATTTCTAAAAACAATGTATATGCTATTAAACAAATCAAACAATTTGAAATTTTTTAGAGGTACTTTTAGTTGTTTTTGTATGAATTTTTCGATTATATATACTTGATTTAATTTGTTATGTTTTGTTTATGAGTTTAATTATTTTTTCAGATGTTAGTACATATGATTTTTCCATAATATTTTTAGATCTACAACTTTTCTCCTGATTTTTACTAATTTATGTTGCACTTTTTATCACTTTCTTTTGACATATGATGTTTTAAAAATACATTAGAGATTTTTATTTTGTTTCTACATGAAAAAAAAAGCATATTTTCGATTTATTTTTTTATTATGATAATTTTATTGCATGTGTTTGGTATAGGTTAAATAGTTTGTTTCGTTTAACTTTTATGTATTTAATCATTGTGTAAATTTTGTTTTTGTAGAATTTGTACATTTTGATCATCTATGTGTGTTTTTATTTTATTTTCAATCTATCCAAGTAACTTAGTTTAGTCATATTTACTTGATTTAATTTGTTATGTTTTGTTTATGAGTTTAATTATTTTTTCAGATGTTAGTACATATGCTGAAAAAGTCATTTGTAAGATAAGTATTTTTTCCATATAAATTTTATGAAGTTCTTTCTCTTTTTCTCATAATATGTTTTTAAATCTACATCTTTTCTCCTGATTTTTACTAATTTATGTTGCACTTTTTATCACTTTCTTTTGACAAATGATGTTTTAAAAATAGATTAGAGATTTTTATTTTGTTTCTACAATGAAAAAAAAAGCATATTTTTGGTTTAATTTTTTTATTATGATAATTTTAGTGCATGTCTTTGTTATAGGTCAATAAGTTTGTTTATTGTACTGTTTATGTATTTTAACATTATATAATTTTCTGTTTTGTAAAATTGGTGTAGTTTGATTTTTGCTTAAGACAAAATTTTATTTTTTGTTTTGAGGGTTTTTGATAATTTATGTTCACAAATAAATATTGTCAATTATTTTTTTGAGATGATATTTTAAAATAGGTTGGGGATTTTTTTCCTAACTAAATAAAGTTATCATTAAATACTTTTTATAGATGATAATTTTATTGCATGTCTTTGTTATAGGTCAAAAAGTTTGTTTATTCTACTGTTTATGTATTTAAACATAATATAATTTTATGTTTTGTTAAATTGGTGCATTTTGATAATCTATGTATGTGTTTTGTTTTATTTTCAATTCATCGAGTATAATTTGGTTGAGTCAAATTAAATCTCTATAAATTCAGTTTTGAATTAAAGTTTTTACAGTTGAATCTAAAAAAATAACAATTAACACATATACAATAAAACAAATTTAATAATAATAAAACATAATTTAAAAAACTAATAGAAGTAATAATTACTACTAACTTTACACACTTCCCCTCAACACTTTTTCTCAACTTTTACCCATCTCTTTTCCTATTCCAATTCCTATACTTCACCTATGTCTTGTCTTTTCCTATTTTTATTTCTCACACTTCCCCACAACCCTTTTCCTCAACAATTATATAGAAGTATTATTTTACTTTATTCATGTTTGTCTTTTCCTATTCCTATTCTTATTCTATAATGACAAATAGTTCTAGATTGCTACTCTAACAGTAAATTTAAATAGTTATATAAAGTTTCAATTTTCGAACCATAAATCATGAGGTAAGAGATAAATATTTATCATCTACTTCATGAAGACTTATCTCAATAAAGTCTCCTTCATGTCTAAAATATTATTGCTTTATTTATGGTTTAATTTATAATTAATATAAATTTATTTAATTGTTAATTTTGGAGATTATCTAATACATGCTTTTTGTATTATTTTGCAGATTGAGAACACATGCATAACTTTGTTTTATACATTTTAGCTTGTAGATTAGAAAAAATTTGTATTTATAGGATAGACTTTAATTTTTGGTCTGTAAAATTAATATAATAGGTCATTAGATATAAGTTTGCAGATGGAATTGGTATTATCTGATTCGCGGCATTCCCCCCTGATATCCTTTGGGACACAGGTATGAATTTCTAATTTCCCAATTCTTTTTATTGTTTTAAATTGATTTGAGGTTATTAAATATTTTTTTACTTAATTTGTTGTCATATTATACAATGAAAAAACAATTTAGCTTTGAACAAAAAACAAAATACATAACTAAAATTTATTATTACAAACTGTTATAATAATGTTTAAACTATTTACATAAAATTTATTATATTATTCAATAATAAGATTAACTATGATATCTATTCATAAAATGTAAATTGAAATAAACATACCTCATTCTTCAAAACCCAAGTTTAACCTTCCAGATTCTTTGCAACTTTGAATGTTCACCCAATTGCAAAACATTTTTAAAATTGTATGTCAACGTTGATACACGTTATTCTAAAAACATATCATAATATATGATAAAAAGGAAAATACTTTGAGTTTATACTTTGATTGTATGAGTTTATGCAGATACACGTAATTCAAGAATCATATCTTAGTTAAGTGTGGTTATTTACAATATTCGGTTATATATTTTATAATATTTTTAGATTTATAACAATATTCGGTCATATATTTTATATTATTTATTGAATTCAATATTCGGTCATATATTTTAGAATTATAACAATATTTCGTCATGTTATAAAGTTATTTTGTCACGTGATAAAATTCGTTCATATATTTTGAGAGTTAAAAACTTTGTATGACCGAATATTTTTTTAATTATAACAATATTCAGTCATATATTTCATAATATTTATAATTATTAATAGTTATATGATTTAATAATTTGAATAATAAAATATTTCTTTATGTCATTAATAAAAATCTTAAGAGTAAAGCACTGAGAATATTTTTAGAATCATAAATATAGTCGGTTATATATTTTATAATATTTACAAATAATTTGTCACGTTTTGAAGTTAATTTGTCACTTTAACATATTCGGTAATATATTTTAAGAATATTATAAAACTTTATATGACCAAATACTTTTAAAGTTGTTATAATTATGAAATATTTATAATATTTATACTGATATAATTATTGTCACATCACAAATTAATAATCCCAAAATTTTAAACTTTTGAATACAATCACCAGTATGCATTTATTAGGTAAGAAATATTAGGTGAGAATAAAAAGTTTTAAGAGTCATTTTTGGTAATTATTATTAGGTAAGAATTAATTAGGTAATCAGCATAATGCATTTGTTAGGTAAGAATTAATTACTTTTTTGATTTCATTGAAGGTTGTACCTTGAAATGACGATAATAAACAAAATTAAATTCTGCAAATAGTTGAAACCTAAAACAATAGAATTCTAATAAACCTCTCTTATTTAAGCCTAATTCAAACAAAAATAATAGAAAACTAAAACATATCGGCCAAATTGACTATTTTTCTAACTTGGGTACTTTTGTAGATGACATTTCTGCATCTACTTGAAGCATATCACATTCCACTTTTCTCTTTTTTGGTGTGTAATCCACGGTTTCATCTTGAATGGAATTGATGTCTGTCAAATTTGTCTCTCTTGAATAGTCTTCAAATTCTCCAACACTTGCTTTTTCCTGGATTGTAAGAGGGATACATGTTAATTCAAACAAATTAAAAATTACGCTTTTAAAACACCTAAATACTTATATCTTAATAAAGTTATACATTTACCTCTTGTTTATCATTAAATTCATCCATTATGCTCTCTTCACAGCTGAGATTTTTTATTCCATATGTTCTATTTTTGCGATCAATGTTAAAGAATTTTGTTACCTTATATTGGAATACGTATCTTTTATCCAATAAGACATCAAGATCTGAAGGAAAACATTTTGGATATTTTGACTGCATTTGAACAATTAATAATTGTTAAGTCTATTATTTCTTAATAATGTTACATTCAAAAATCGAAAATATAAAATAATTTACACCTTTAATTGTTTATCTCTTACTACTTGTGCGGTTGCTCCTATCTCTTTCTTTGCTTGTTGATCCCATAAAATTAAAACGGCTTCATCTCCATAATCATCTTTCACTTTGATATGTGTCTTGTACCTGTCCACAATTAAAATACGTGTCAATTATACAACATTATAAATTTAGATAAAATGCTCTTAAATTAATGTATGAATAATTTAACTATATTTACCGTGCTACGGCCATTTTCACGTTTTCCATGCATTTGGGGCACTTTAAAATTCCCTTTTCAGAAATGACTTGTGTATAGCACTTTGTACATGATGGATACCACCAACTATAGCGCACATCCAGTGCGTCTATGGTGCCTATTGTTCCGTATTCACCTTCAGTGGTGATATATGGTAGATCTCTAAATCTTATCTTTTTACAACCATTGAATTGTGATTCAATGGTTACTAATGTAGATGATGAAGATTCTGTCACCTCCGTGGGTCTTGTCTTATCCTTTAATATACTATTTGCAATAAAAAAATATTCATCATATCAATTTCAAGTTTATTTTATGGTTTAAATGTCGAAAACATCAATATATTAAAAAAATTAAGTACCTTGCTCTAAACTCATTGATTTCATTGAAATCTGGATTAATATACATCAAGCTATTCCCCATGCAGTTTTGCACATAATTTGTACCTAACAATAAATGTTTTGTTCATTAATGTGTTAAATAATAGAGTTGTCACAAATAAAAAATTAATTTAACATAAGAACCTGCCCATGTCTTCATTTTTGCATATTGCAAAACCAATATGATTTTTTCATTATCTTTTTCGATTGATTTGATGTAAGCATATATTGTTTCAGCAAAATTGTCCCATAAACGAACATTTAATATTACGCCGCTGTGTGAATTTATCACAAAACACCAAAAAAATTAGTAACTTATTCATGGCTAGAATGGAAATTAAACAAATTTTGAAGAAACTTACTTTGCATCCATGAGATCAATGTTGATTGCTTTTTTTGTGGATTTTTCATTATAATCTCTAAAGTGTACCACTTCCCCGATGACATCTGTGCAAAAGTAAAGATTATTTATTTCTAAACTAATTATTTATATGTATACATATATATTTAACATAAATACAGTAAAATAGTAACATTATGACTCACCTAGAAGATATTTATCATCATGCTTATTGTCCAAAATAACATCAAATGGAACGAAATTGAATTGTTTGCCCGTTGTTGTAATGTCAGGAATTAAATCAATAATAGTAGTCTTCCAAATTGTTATCTTCCATTCGTGCCTTGTCGGTCTGTAATCTCCTACTGAGAGAGACACACTAAACATGGACATAAAGTATGATTTTCCAATTTCACATGATTCTGAATGATAACTTAACGTCGCCTTTCCTATGGTAGCCAACATTGTAGTTCCCTATAATCAATAATGCTTTACATGTTAGTATTAAATAAATTCGTATTACAAAATAACTAAAAGGTAAAACAAATAATTAAAAATAATTCGAATTTTAAAAATTAATTGCATTTACGGTTGTTTTGTCTTTGAATTCCCATTTGTGAATGACCTTAACTTTTATTTTCCATGTACCTCTATCTTTGTTGATATCTGAAAGCAAATTGATACTCATATTTTGATTTTCCTTGCTAAACAATGAATGTTATTTTTTAAGAAGACAGAAGCTAAAGTGTTTTGTGTGAAAATCTTAATTCATCTATGTAATATATAGTAGGCTGTAGGGTTTTGAGTCTTAAAAAATGCATTTCAATTTAATTCAGCAGCATAATGCAACGTTTACCCGTTTTGAGTCTTCAAAAATGCATTTATTAGGTAATTCAGCAGCATAATGCAACGTTTAACCATTAATTCAGTATAATGCATTTAACTGATATTATTAGTCACGTTACAAAATAACACCCAAAATATAATTACCAAACAGAATCCAATGAGTTTTGAACACAAGCAGCATAATGCATTTAACTGATATTATTAGTCACGTTACAAAATAACACCCAAAATATAATTACCAAACAGAACCCAATGAGTTTTAAACACAAGCAGCATAATGCATTTAACTGATATTATTAGTCAGGATATGAAATATTACCAAATATAATTACCAAACAGAATCCAATGAGTTTTGAACTTTTGAAGCTAAAACCAATAAAAAAATGACAAATGTCAGTCCATCCCTTAGGCTGACATTTGTCATTTCCCAACATCTTTAGTATAATGTATGATTCCTAAATGATAAATATAGTAACACTAGTTTATAACATAGACAATACTTAATATCACTAGTATTTCATAGTTAACCCAACTTCCTAGACATGTCCAAATATTATAAAGTTAACCTACTAATAAAAATATTTGTAGCATAACTACACTAAATGTAACGTTAATCATAATTTTCTTAAACTAACTTTCTACTTAAACATACTTAATATATGTCATACTTTGTATATTATGAAGTAAATATAATGTAAAACTCCATATAAAGAGTAGGATAAGAAGTTATACCATACTAATACCAAGGAAATTAAATAGTATGATCCTCCAAACTAGCTAAGTACTCCAAACTCCAAAATGATGATCTTTCAAGTACCCAAAAGAATACCCAACTATGCTCCAAAAAATGATAATTCAAGATATTAAGGTAATATATATATTAAGCTCCTTCTTGATTTTCTTCAACTTAATTAATATTAGAGAATAAGTAATTGATATAATAAAGTGAAATTAGGAGCAAATGGAAGAAAAGTGGATGACTTAATTCCTCAATACTACACAACTAGAATGATATTATTTGGGTGAGTTAATTTGTTTTAATGTTGCAAGGTAGAATGTTAGAAAAATAGCTCCTATATATAGAAGATATTATGGGACAAGATCTTATAAAATTTGGATAACAAAATAAAATATCATGGCTCCATATCTTACTTACTTTACTTATGTAAGTAGATAAGTAAGGATGAAATTTGATTTCTTTTCAAACTTACTTTACTTATGTAAGTAAATAAGTAATAAAAAAATATAGGTAGGTTTTGACTTATAGATTTAGGTAATCATTATTATTATTTTAGGTGCAAAACTAGCTTAAAACCTTAATTAAAATTATTAATAAAAATATATTAATAGTAGATTAAAAATAATTTTAATAAATGTGTTAAAGTCGTCAAAATAATCGTTAACGAAATTAATTATGAAGATAAGAATTTTTTTTTTTTAAACGTAAACTTTTCGTAAACCAAAAGTTAATAAAATGATTTTGATAATAGAAAATAATTATTGAAAACTTTGGGCTAAAAAATCATTTAGAAATAATAAAAATTTAAAGTTTCATATTCGGAGTAGTTTAAGAAATCGAGCAAGTATTAGGAATTTAAAGAACATTAAATAATTAAAGAACTTGAAAATCGAACTGGAGATTAAATAAGAAATTAAATCAATTAATATATAATTACTTGGAATATAAGATTTTAGAAATTAGATATATGAGCTTAATAATCAAGAATTAGAAATTAAATTGAATGAATTAAAAATTAGTCGAAAATGATTAAGATTAGAAATTTTGAGTCTATTACAGTAATGATATCATCAACATAGATAATTAAATACGTAGTTTAATTATTGTTTCTTTTTAAAAATAGAACAAAATTACTCTATTTGTAACCAAATATGTTCATGGCTGTAGTAAATCTACCAATCCATGCCCATATAAGGTGATGTGGGTACATTTGATACAAATTGTCATAAAGCCCAATTTGAGAATATGCAGGCACTAAAGGATGTTTCCTCACCATGAAAAAAGCTCACCTACTTGCTTAAGCTAGTATCTCACTTATGACTTACCTAATCGTTAAGTAACCTCTTAGGCATCATTATGACTTATTTATATAAGTAACCAGATGGGAAATATATTTTTGGTGTTTTCACACTCATTTGTAAAGCGTTATGTGTTTTCTTCTGTCACTCATCAAAGCTACCTTATATTTAAGGTTATGTAATACAATATAGACATTGAAGGACACTAATTGAAGTAGGAAGCTGCCAACAAAAAGGATGAATTACAACACATTTTCTTAACCTTGTTTTATTATTTCTTTCCTCTAAAGTTTACTTTTATTTTTAAGTGATTTTTCCATATATAACCATGTATGTTTCATTGGAAAAGTAGAATTTTAAGAGTGAAATACAATGCAAGCATCGTGCTTAGAAACGTAGGCCACATGTATTTACGACCCTTTTAGTTATTAGTACTAAATGGCGGTAATGAGAATGATTTATAGCGTAAAATTTCATCAAAAGTTCCATATCATTTCCATGTTGATGAACTTTGATCACAAAAAAGTTTTTTTGTTTACAAATTTATATTGTTGCACTTGAGTATTAAAGTCATTAACTTTGTCCATCTCATTTGGTTATTTATTCTAATCATCAAGCACTGAAATATGTGAATGGCCAACACAAGATCAATGCCATGCCATGTCAAATGGGCTACAATCCTTCAATTTAGTTTTAAAGTATAAAATTAGAAAATCAAATGTTGTAGCAAATATGTTATCACGATGTTACTCCATGTTTTCCCTATTGGTTGCCAAAGTATTCGGTTTCAATCATATTAAGGAGTTATAAGTGGATGATCTAAATTTTGTATCCATAATTACATTTTGTTCATATGGGACATTAAATGCTCAATAAATTTTATCCTGGCCATATACTCAGCTATGAAATTACTAATTTATCGCTCATAATGCCTTGAATCATAATACCCTCGGGTTGTGCCAAATTCCTTACTTTGTTTTGTGAAATGTCCATGTGTCTTTCAGAAGGATAACACCACCTCATAAAAATTAAACCTTATAGCTTAATTTCACGAACGAGATAAACAATTAAAAAAACTGTTACGTCAAAAAAGGAGGAATATACATCTGAAACTTGCATATGTCGCAATCACATCGACTTGACGAGCATTAAGTTTCACGAGATCAAGAACTTTACTACATATTTAGATGACAAAAACATATCTTAGTAATAGTATATCTCATATAACCACCCTTTCGAAAGGTACAAAGACTATTAACTACTCATCACAAGGGACAAACCAATGGGTAGTCATAGCTGACTATTTGGCTACCCATTCACTCCAAGACTTGAATGTCTCGAAATTAGGGTTAAATCCTTTAAATTGAAAGAGGGGTTTATCATTTACAACCCCTTTTTCGGAAGTAAAACCAGAGATGGACCAATATACGTTCTTCTAGAACTCAATCTAGAGAAATTTAAGGTGCCAAATAAGATTTGTTATCTCAAACCAAAACTATGATTTGCATTTCAAGCGGATTGAATAACCATATCTTACTTGCATTATTACGGTTTGTATATTCACGAATCTTCAATCGAGCTATTTTCTCATGCGGGGGATCAAATTAAGTTGAATTTAGGGTTTGAAATTGAAGCTTGAATCGCTCACTTAAATCATGTTGCAAGAAACCTGAAACTAATTCAACAATTTGAGTCTTTATCAGAGATGGATAGTAGCACACGTTATAAACCCTTTTCTCGGTGGTCAAACTCTTATTCTGCCTGCCATGACAAAGCAATCAAAGAATCGATGAAGAGAGAGAATTCCTAGAAAGAGAATGAAGAGATATCGGATAGCTCAAAATTTTCTATTATTATTTATTATTATTATGAGAAATTTTATGTGGTGAACCTGATTTTTTGGCTTTTTCATGTGGTGGATAAAGATTTTTTTATCCACATGGTGACTTTATATGCTTCTAACTTTTCCACTTGGTAGTGTAAAAATTAAGTTTATTTTTTGCTAAGTTTACATTATTGGAATCCATCATAACGACCTTTTTTTCATAAAACAAATATCACAATCACCCTTATGTACCACATTATGCAAAAATCTATTCGAAATGAGTACTTATTTAAAAAAAACTTAACATTTTGTCTACCACATAAAAGATTTGAAAGCTCGAGGTCACCATGCAGATTAAAAAAATATTTGTCTACCACGGGGAAAAGTAAAAAATTCAGGATTATCACGTAAAATTTTTCTATTATTATTATTATTATTAATATTATTGTTATTATTATTATTATTATTATTATTATTATTATTATTATTATTATTATTATTATTATTATTATTATTATTATTATTATTATTATTATTATTATTATTATTATTATTATTATTATTATCATTTTTATTATTATTATTTTTATTATTATTATTATTATTATTATTATTATTTTACCTTTTTTTGGCAAATAAAAACCTTTTTCATTCACCAGAAAAAATCGAAATACATCAAGGCATAGGAAACTCGAAAAATCCTAATTGCATTAGTGTCGAACCGAGGCCCACCTTCTAGGAAGGGTTTCCACGACCCACTCTTCATGTGCATACGGGCAAAAACCGAGGCCAAAAAACAAGCCAACATAAGAAGTCAGCAAATCAAAGCTATATAGTGCAACACAATAAAAACATCAAGTAGGAACCATAATAGCATAACAGCAAGAACCCATCAGCACAATGCACCAACATGAATCACCAACTAGCAGTAGCAGCACGAGGAGTCAGTAGCACGTAGGAGTCAGCAGCAACATAACATCACATCCATGAAGACCCTCAAGAGCTATGGAGCACAACATGAATCAAGGCACCAGCAGCTGGCAGCAAAACAGTAGATGTATCAGAACAATAGCTAGCAAATCAGCACGGTAGCAACTGCTTCATACAATCCAGGAGCTTCCAGAGCATCAGTAACAGAATGGATCAAGAACCCAGCAACAGACCAGATCTCAGCATCTACTAGGCAGCCTCCATTGCATCAGGTAGCAGGCAGCATTTCACGAGGGCCATAGCAGCTGCTGCATAGTATCCAGGATCAGCATCATCCATTATCTCATCAGTAGTAGCGTTGATTATAAGTAGTGTTCAAAACAGCATCCACAAGCACCATTCACATCAGCAGCAGTCAATCCACACTGCAGCAGCAGGCAGCAGCAACACATTTGACATGCGATCCAGCAGAACCATTACAACAGAACACCCAAGGGCATTCTGTCAGCTAAGATACAAACCACAACAGGCGGCAGCATCATCGAGCTAAAAGACCAGCAACATCACGTATCATTCTCAGAGACTGACATATCATCAAGTAATTCACATAACAAGAATCTTAAAATCAGCAGCCTTTCCCTCAGTCCATATCAGAAAGCATGACCCATACAGATCAACAAAACCACCCTATTTCAGCTAGACCAGAGCAGCCAGCAGCAACACAGTACAGAGCAGAAACATAGAAGCACATTATTGACACCAGTTTATAAGCACAGCAACAACTCAACAGAACCCCTGAGCATCATTACATAAGGAGACAATGGCAATGCAGGATCCATATAGACAGCATCAACTCTACTCAATATGGGGCAAAACAGCAACAACAACTCTAAGAGACTATATAGATGCAGCATCAACGACATAAGATTGACTTAAAAACCCAGCAACCACAAAGCACTAAGCACATCATGTCAATTTTACATATCATATTGATTAACATCATATTGGATAATAGTCCGCCAACTGCTTAAACCAGCACCACAATAATAGGAACCAGCAGACATCAACCTCCTCAACACCTAGTAGATAAAACACAAATAATCACAATAGCAGAACACAACAGCAAGATACTAGAGAGAAGCAGTGCAACATTCCTAGCATACCCAGACACCCTCAGCAGCACCAAGAAAACCATCAGAACAACTACCTAGACCAGCAGTATAGACTCCAAGTCCTCACAGTATAGATGAGTATCCTGGAGTACCAATCCTCTAGCTCCATAGGAATACCAAGAGAGAAAGTCAACCTAAGGAAACATCTACTACATCTAGTATATTTGACACACGACACCATTGTCTAATGTCATGTTTAATCCTAAGGAGTACTTGTCTGGAAGACCGCACAGAAGCAAACCAGACAGCTTCATTCCTGCATTTCCAAATATTGTAAAGAGTCATCTCAAAAAACAAATATAGTAAAGAGTGCAAGCATAAATGGCAGATATGACGTGCTGTGAGGATTTGGTTATATGACGCTTCCTAAAGTTCATCCTATGAATTGGCTTAAGAGTGAGGCCAATCCATGATTGAACCGCTTCCATACACGAGTGGCTGATGGGGCAACGAAAGAAGAGATGTTCCTGCGTCTCGGGATACACTCCATAGAGCGGGCACAAGTTATCACCCACCACCCCCATTTGATGCAACTTCACCTTAGTTTTTAGACTATTCCGAGCTACCATCCAACAAAGAAATCGAGTTTTAGGTATCGAGAGTCTGTTCCAAACAAGGTGCAGCCAATGAACCTTTTGCTGATTTCCTAATGCATACTCATACACCTCCTTAATGGAATAGCTAGGTTGGCAAATCCATTGACGATAGGCTGTAGTCACCGCACACAGTTTCCTGATCGTCCAGCTAGCTGTGGCGGGCGCATTAAAGATTTCCCAGCGTCCTCCTTTCGTATAAACGCCATGGACCCAACGAACCCATAGAGTTTCCTGCATGGTGTAAATATGCCAAGCGATTTTTCCCATGGCCGCCTGATTCCAGATATAAATATTCCGCACACCAAGTGCTCCCACCTTCTTAGGGGTACAAACCTCTTTCCATCGAATATTACCCGATTTGTTAGAAGTTGACACCCCGAACCATAAGAACAATCTATAGATGGAATTAACTATGTTAATTACCCTCTTAGGGAGAATGAAGATCTGACACCAACACGAAGTAATGCCTATCAATACCGAGTTGATTAACTATAACCGAGCTGCATACGACAGATGTTTAGCTTGCCATGAGTTGATACGATTAGTCATCATATCTGCTACTTTTTCACAATCCGCACTACTAAGGCGTTTGGAAGAGAGAGGGACTCCTAGATACTTAAATGGAAGAGTTCCTAGAGTAAATTGAGAAGTGCGCCGAATATCTTCCATGAGGGAGTGATCAATCCCAGCGAGATAGATTGCCGATTTGCCCGAGTTTGCGTGGAGCCCAAAGGAGCTAGAGAATCTCTTAATACAATCACAGATAACACGCACCAACGAAAGATCCCCTTTACAGAAAATCATGAGGTCATCCGCAAAACATAAGTGTGTGAGCCTAATGGTTTTACATCTGGGATGAAAGCGAAAGGTCCCTATAATACTCTTCAAGCTCCGAGATAGACATTCCATCCCTATGACAAATAGTAGTGGAGAAAGAGGATCAACTTGTCGTAATCCTCTTTTAGCCCCAAACGAAGTAGTGGGAGAGCCATTGATCATCAAGACATAACATGTAGAAGTAATACATGTCATAATGATTTTGATGAATTTGGGAGGAAAATTTAGCGCCGCCATCATTTCCTTGAGAAAGCTCCAACTCATCATATCATACGCTTTACAAAGGTCAATCTTCATCAGACAACTGGGAGCACATCGTATTAATATTATTATTATTATTAATATTATTATTATTATTATTATTATTATTATTATTATTATTATTATTATTATTATTATGATTAATATTTTATTTTTTATTCAACCAATTTAAATTTTTGGAAAAATTGTCGGCAATAGTCTCATCTATTAACGAATCACTATGAATATTTCGAATTATCGATTATTTATGGATAATCCCACCTTTTCACTTTGTTTGCTCGTGCCACCCCTTAATGAAAAATAATTGGCTGCTGCAGGTCACTAAATAGCCGTTGCAGGTTGTCTTCTCCAGCCCCTTTTTTGCCTTCATTCTCCTTTCTTTCCATGTCTTCTCCTTCATTAACCTAAATTTCTTCATTTTTATTCTTCTTGTTCTTCACCTAATTTCTTTCATTTTATGGTTCTTCCTTCTTCACCTGATTCCATCTCCATAACACAAGTTAATTTTTTTTTTCTGGGTAAATAAACTCCAATTGTTTCGCCACCCCTAGTAGAGCTTCAAATTGGAATAATGGGGTGAGATGATGGAATGAGAGGATTTGAAGATGGAATGAGGGAAACATTAGGTTGAAGATGGTGAGAGAAGTTTGATTGAAAATGAAATAAATGGGGATGAAGAGGGATATATTAAAGGCTACCTGCAGTAGCCAGTTAAGGATTACTAGGGGTGCCATGAGCAATTAAAGTGGAAAGGTGGGACTATTCATAAATAATCAATAGTGGAGATTATTCACAGCGGTTCGTTAATAGATGAGATTATTTCCAACAATTTTTCCTATATTGTTTTAAATAAATATTAGCTTCCATCGAAGTTTTGGTTATTTACTTTAATTTTAATTAAATTTTTTAAAGAAAATAAAACATTTATAATAAATTCATATTTAAATAGTTTAAATGCTAAATAAGAATTTTAAAATAATAACTTATATTCAAACTTTATTATAATAAATATTTTATTAATCTTAGTCTAAAACATAAATTGATGTGATTAAAGTTGTGCCCATACAAAAAAATCACATAAAGTTAGATTTTTTTTCTTCTTTAAATTACCTTTAACAAACAAATGTACGTAGTCTTGTCTTAGTTTGGACAAGAATTGTCTTTTTCAGGCAGGGTCCATGATCGAATTTCACGTAATTCTCTACTTTTTCAACCTACCCTATAATCCACAAAATATATTACTACTATCTCTGTTCCTTTAAATTATCCCTAACTGTATTTTTGGTCGTGAATTATTCTTTTTCTTAATTCTCAGCCAGACATTTAACACTTTTTTTTTGTTATATTTTATCAACAGAATTCTTCTATTTTCACAAACCATTAAGTTTCTTTTGAAAGGACGGGGAAAGGAGTGATGATTAAGAATGGCACAAGTTATGTACGTTATTGATTTTAAAACGTTAAAGCTAGATCTTAAGACTTAAGAGTAGCCCTTAATGCTGAAAAAAGCAAATTAAATGTTAAGACATCATAATTAGATCTTAGCTTTCCTGGTCCATGAACGAGTCTCATGATGGATTATTATAACTAAATAAAAACAGTGTTAATACTTAATACTTTCTTTTGTTTTCCACTTTTGTTCCATTCTTTGGACAAGTCTATGTTATTTGCCTGTCCCATGTAATTTGTTATACTTAGTTGATAAAATATCTTATTGTTTGGCACTTGACATTTCATAGAGGAAATAAAATTATCCTCAAAAAGTTTATGTCTTATTAATTTGTTTAAAGCGAATGAGAATTAAGAATAAGAATAAAAATTGAGAAAGTCCCTATAGATAAAGGTCTAGTAAAAGGGTGGTAAATTAAGTCAGACCTTCATTTTCGTTTCTTTCTTCCAAGTCTGTACCATGACAAAGAAGAGATAAAGTATTCCTTTTTGCCAAACACCTCCAAGATGAAATCATGAAATGAAAAGAATATTTGAATATGTGGATGAAATTAAAAGATAGAGTATGAGTCCATAACTAAAAATAAAACTGAAATTCTTATGAGAAACAGTCTCTTTGAGAGACCATCTATATTTGGGTCGGCCCATAAAAAAATGTGGATTAAGTTACTCAGAAAACATTAAGGATACTATAAGTACTGAACGCATACTCGGTGGACATTAATGATATTGTAAGTAGGCATTAAGGATACGGTAAGTAGGCATTTAAGGTTGATGTAAGTAGGCATCAAGGATATTGTAAATAGGCATTTAAGGATAATGTAAGTAGGCATTAAAAATCTTGTAAGTAGTCATTAAGGATGATGTAAGTAGGCATCATCATAAATTCTACTAAAGCAATAGAAGAATGTGACAAGTATCACAATTTTAAGAGTTATTTTCCTGCTTAATTCTACTTAAGTTCTTTTAGGTAGTTTTTAAATTTAACTTTATTCCATTGATTTGCTTAATTAATTGAACTCATATTTGATTTTGCCTCATATATTTTTCCATTAATGCTTCTTTTCTCTTCTACAACAATCGTTAATGTCTAATTTCTTTCTCATATGTTTTCCAAAAATTCTTATAATTTCGTGCTTAGCACGAGTATGTACGTACCTAGTTAATAATACTGTAAATAGGCATTAAGCTTTAATGTGTTGGACCTGAGGCTGAGAGACGTCTCTCAAAGATACTGTCTCTTAGGAGACCAGCTAAAAATTCAATTATAATTAATTTCGGGAAAAATTACCGAGAATAATCAAACATTTTCATGATTTCCTACAATAATCTCACCTATTGATTAGCCATTAATAATCTCAACTTAGGTATTTGCCTAAAATAAACTCGGGTAACCGGATGACCGACTATAGTAGAGAAAAGTTTTGTAAATTTATATAAAAAATTTTGAATAATAAAAAATCTTTAAAAAATTTCAATATTTTTTTACATTTTTTTTAGACATTTAATTTTAATTTATATTTTTAATAAAAATGGAGTATAAAACATGCTATAGCAAGTCATTCGATTATCAGGTTTATTCTAGGAAAATGCCCCCTAAAATTGGAATTATTCATATATATTAATAGGTGAGGTTATTGTAGAAAATCTGAAAATATTGAATTTTTAAGTTAATTGTTCTTTAATTTAATTGCAATTTATATGGGTCTGAAGAACCTGGGAAGTATATAACCATGTTCCATGGTCGCTGAATTTATCAAATCAAAAATTAGCTACTTAAAAGGTTGATACACTAAAAATTTTTAAATGAATCAAGTCATATTTGGTCTTAAATGGCATGGATTTGTAGAATTTTCAATTGGAGATAAAAATCGATAAATCTTTTTTTTTTTTTTGACAGCTAAAAATCGATAAATATAGTTACTACCTTATCATAAATTGGTTTCAGATTTGAATCTTTAATGTGATCTTTTAAGATAGTAATTCCTACGTTCTAAAATACTTGTTATTGATAGTGACATATTTAATGGGGAAATATCAATATCAATAGTAGAGCTGTTCATGGGCGGACTACCCGCCAGGCCCGACCCATCCGGCTCGAAAAACGGGCGGGCATGGACAACGTTTTTCAAAAAAATTTAAAGTTTGGACGGGTAATACCCGCCCGCCAAGATACACAGGCAGGTATCGACACCAAAAGAATACCCGCGGGTATACCCGCCCGCCCGCTTAGTTTAATATATTATTTATTATATAATTAATTCTATTAATTGTTAAACTATACTACTACATGACCCATACCCAAATTTAGTTTATTACTCTTCTACTAGCCTTAAGGTTTACTTCTTTTAGACTTTAACAAAGTTTCTAATTCTACTATCTACATTCGATATTTTTAACCCTCAAAGCACTCAAGCAGTCGACTATCAAAGTTCGAACAAGTAGTCGACTCCACCGTCTATATTCAATATTCATGTAATTTGAGTATTTTGAGACTTTATATATATTTAGAGTATTTTAGATAATGTATTATATTTTGTTTGTTCTTACAAAAACTTAACTTTATAATATGATTTATGTTTTTAATTTTTCTATAAATATAACCGCCTACCCGCGCGTCCCGCCCGCTATAAAAATGGGCGGGTAGCGACAAAAAAATAAGCCCGCGAATGCGGACGGGCTTTTAAATATTTGAGCCTGCGGGTAGAATTTTTAGGTGCTACCCGGTCCGCTACCCGCCCAAGCCCGCCCATAAACGGCTCTAATCAATAGCTTGTATTATTGAACAAAGGAAGTACTTCCTCCGTTCCATTTTACTTGCAACACTTATCGTTTTTGGAAGTTTTATATTACTTGCAACATTACTATTTTTGGCAAAAATAATCTACTTATTTTATCATCACTTTATTCCTACCACATATCACCATCAATCTCATACATTATCCCATTAATTATTTAATATATCCACAAGTCACAACCACTATCTATTTATTATAATTTTTTTTATTTCTACTCCACATATCACCATCAATCATACATCATTCCTATTTTTACCATACTGATTTGACAGCTCTTAAATATTGTATCAAACCCAATGGTGCAACTAGAATGGAACGGAGAAAGTACTTGTCTACTTGAAATAAGTATTTATAGAACCACCCCATCTTAACACTAATTATGTAATCATATTTGCAAGTGATAAAAGCAAGTGGTTTATATGCCTTGATCTCCTTTTTGGCAATTGGCCTTTTGGCACAACCCCACCATTATTACAGTCTTTTTATTGATTGATAGTCATAAATCATGTCCAGATTTATTAAAAGAAGAACAAATCATGTCTTATAGCAGTTCTTTACAAACAAAAAGATCATGTCTTATAGCTTCTGTTGCTTGTATGGTCCACTCCGAGCTGTCAATAAAATGATGTAATCCTTTTCCTGTAAACGTTTCGTATGGTGTTCGGACCCGTTCCAAGTCCGATAGACCCTTCATTCTTTTAAAATGTCTCATTTACTTTATGTATTCTATTCAATTCACTTATTTGATTCTTAATATATTGAGTTATGATAATTAAAAATTATAAAAAGTTAATATTAATAATCTTGACATCTAAACGAATCAAATAAGATCTCACATGACTATGTTTTAATTTATAGATTAATAAAAAAATGCAATTTAAGAGTGATAGATGAATAGTGCCCCAAAAGTAAATGGGACATTTTAGATGAATAGGAGGTAGTACTATTTTAAGGATGAATTTTTGGGATTTGGGTCGTTATTTAGATCCAAAAATAAATAGATATATAATGTGTATAGAGTCTATAGTCTTATTGTCTATTCTCTTCAACTTATTTTTTTGACCTTATTACCTATTTTTGTTGAAATCAAATTAGAACATATCAGACTAAACCTAACCAAATCAGATAAGATTTGTTCAAATCAAATCAGATTAAATCAGACCAGATCAGATCAAATCAGGCTAATCATGATTATTTCTTCTTATGTTGTAAGTATTTATGTTATTAGTTGTAGGAGTTTATCTTATGTGTTTTAGGTGTTTAAGTTATTTAGTTTAGAAGTTTATGTTATATGCTATAGATGTTTACATGTCTACTTCATTATGTTTTTACTATAACTAGTTCAAAATGCCTACATCAGCTATTCAAAATGCTTACTTCAGTATACAAAAAATACCTACTAAAACTAATTTAAAATATCTACTAAAAATTATATTAGGTGTTTTTTGTAAAATGCGCACGTGTGGTAGATATTTTGTAATTTGAGCTAGCTTTCGGAGCCGTTTCTCAAAGAAACGGTCTCTCAAGAGACCTGTTGAAAAATAATGGGTCTGTGTTTGGTTGACCCAACCCATGATAATTCCATGTATGGTGGCATGGAAGGTGTTGTTCCTGTTAAAAGTAGGAAACAATCAAATTAAGAGGGTATTTTTTGTTGGTTGTCGAAGTAGAATGGTGGTTGGTCGGAAAATCGTGGTTCCTTCAAAATAAAACAAAAAACCCCAGACTAGCCCCAGGGAGTGGTGCCTCCCGCGCCCAAGTTGGTACTCATATATCAGTTATATGATGTAATAGTATTGTTTATAGACAGAGAAAGTCTAACCGTGCCATAGGGAGGCTAAAATTAAATCCTTTAACTTACACAAAAGAGGGTGTATATAGAGACATGGTCGGTTGTTGGGGCATCCCGGGTAGGCGACCTCCTAGAGCCCTCTAAAAATAAGAGGTCTCAAATATTAAATGATGCTATTCAAGTTCGATTTTGAGCAATATTTTTTAAGTGATTTGTTTGTAAATCTTTTTTATGTTGGAAATAATACAATGTTATAATACATTTTGTCTTAAATTATTTTTCTTGAAGTGGAAAAATTTTTATATTGTAATTTAAAAAGGGCTCTATTTTAAAGGAAATCACAAAAATAAATAGAGCCTCCAAAATCTTTGCTTCGCCCCTATATATAAAGAGGCTTTAGGTTTATTCTAGTTGGCCTTTTGTAGTGGATTAACCCAAATAAAATAAAGGCTCATATTTTATGTAGAAACAAGTTTCCCCCGGACCCTAGAGTTATAGTAGATAGGTCTAGAGGTCTGCATCCTGAGTTGCCCTCAAACATTGTGTTTGTTCCATGGGTCTTACTATTAAACTCTAAGTCTTGGGTATCATTTTCTACTGTGAATAAGTTCGGATTACATATTGTTTAAACTAGCGATCGCACTGGTCAAATTGTGTCTTAATTGGGTTTTTATGGCGCCAATTTATACAGAGGACACACCTTCCCCTAATCTTGACAGTTCTTACCAGTCTTTATCGCATACCAGTTTGCTTGAGTACTAGTTTTCACCGAGTACAAAACTCTAAATAGATAACCATCTAACTAGGTATCGGTTTCCATTGGAAATCATTTTGGATTTAATTTTGATTTAAATTGGCTGCACTGGCTAGATTATGTCTCAGTTAGGTTCTCATGGTGCCAGTTTAAAATGAGGACACATCTTTTTCAGATATAGGCAGTTCTTACTAGTCTTTACTGCATACCGATTTAACTGAGTACTAGTTCTACTGAGTCTGGGTCATGTCTAAAGGTTTGTTTATCTCCTGATGCTTTCTAAGCCATACATATGTTAAATGTTAGGTACTTGCCAATTAGATACCTATCAATTAGGTATTTGTACTCGTCGAATTGGATAGTCGACTGTTGTCCATTGGTTTCTCTAATTGGATACATTACCTCGCTAACTGGGTACACTCTTTTAAGTACTCTAATTGCATGCCCAAAATTTTAGCTAACAAATTGAACTTATCGAGCTCAATTCCCTGTCAGGTTATTCTAAAAAATTTAACGAAACCTGAAGCAATGATAACTCAGATCTATAAGCAATGTTACTTCTAACTTCCGCTATTACATTTGTATTGATGGTTGCTTCCATTCCATCATCAAAGATGTGCACTAAAAAAACTGTGAGTTGTTATTGGATTTGTACTTTTTAAGTACCTATAAGAAGTTTTGGTATCTAGAGATCCTCAATTTCAATAGAGACATCTTGCCAAGCTAATACATGTAGAGCATTGTTACCATATTTGTCAATTTCAAAGATATTAAATTCAATCCACATATAACTCTAACTGAACTGAATTTCAATCGACCTGAATCCGAAGAATAATCGAGTGCATCATCATCATCATCATCATACCCAGTATTCCTGCACATAGATAAATCTATGGTCAGGGTCTGGGGAAGGTGGCTCGACGGCGTCTCATACCCATAAGGAGAGGGCGGTCAAAAGAGTCCTTCGGCTCAAGAAGAGTCTTCAAAGATAAGAACCTGCAAGTATCCGAACTCCTGCATCTTATACACACGTTAACCAAGCATAGGAATCAACTAGCCGCAAGCGTAGTAGGTGACTTACACAACTAAAAGAATACATACAGATAACTAAGAAAACGATACAGGTAAGAGAGGCGGTAAAGAGCATTGACGAAAAGCAGAGCACAGTAACAAACAATAATCGAGTTCACAACTATAAATATGATTTTGTAGGAAATAATAATATGACAATATATTATTGATTTGGTTAGAATATTTGCCATGATATTATTGATTTTATTAATATCTTTTCCATATAGTTAGAGATATTATGTTATTGTTTATGGAATGTTTTTATTTATAAATAGGAATGTTTTCTCCTCATACTAATTAATAAAAATAAAGTATTCAGCTCTTAGTCTAATTTCTACACAGTATCCAAGTCATAAGGTTTACCATAAACCAACACAAAAAAACCTCACATCAACACCAACTCAAAAATCCAAGCCCAAACAACTAAAATTATAATTGTTGATCATCTACTTCAACTCATTCATCAACTCAAAAATCTCACATCAACACCAACAACCCCACCATCACCCCCCACCACCCACCAAGATCAAAGAGAAAGATAAACTAAACTACAATTTCATAAATTGGTATCGATTGATGTCCCTTAGCCTCGAAGGTCAGGGACGACTTTCACACATCAGCACACCTCCCCCGGCCTGCACCGACCGTACATACCTGCAATGGAAATAACAAGACTGCATAGTACTCTCTTGGCTCATCACTAATTTTGGGTTTGATCTTGTTAATCAATTTATAGACTATACCAACCGCTTAGGACTTATGGAAAGAGCTTGAAACCCTATTAAATAGAGGACGGGATGAACTTTTTAATTTGTTTATTTAAGTACTAAAGTGTCATCCCTCAAACAGAATCACGGCTCTGTAGAAGTTTTCTAGTGAAATCTTCAAACTTTATAAAGGGCCATAGATCAGAATCGCGATTTTAACAACAATGGGTCGGATTACTCACTCATTCCGGCGAGACCCTACTAACAAAACTCACCTGATCTGTGACTACTGTGGAGGTTCTCGACACACCAAAGAAGGATGATTTAAACTCATCGGTTACTCAAACCGGTAGGAGGATTAAAGCAGCAAAAGACGCCGCCAAGGCACCGGTTACCCAGACCTTTGGCAAGGCTCAGTTTGTCACTACCGTCACACCACCAGTAGCAACACCCACCAACAGAAGAGACACATGAAGAATCTGGTCCAGGTATGATATCATGGGCGTGTATGGGAATGATTCAATCAGATCTATCACCTCCACAAACACTACCACAAACCTATTACCCTTTAACTCAAAACCCACAAAAACAAACCCATCTAACCAAAATTATTTTTTCAGTCCGCAAATTAACATTAGAGCTTTCAATAACATAATCAAAAATTCAAAAAATAAATCTAGTGATGACGATATGAAGCAAGCCATAAGCCAAGCATCAGATCCCAGTATTTCCACAAAAATTCAGTCCCAAAGTCGACATTCAATGTCACAAAACTGCAAACCCAAACTATATCTCAAACCCACAACATAAGTGATTATAAAATCTTAAACCCACAAACAAAGGAAGCCATATTAGCTTCTTAGCCATGGATGACCACCATGCCAGAAAACCAAATCGACGACATGGTCTATCACGTTGGGCATGTCGAAGGAGAGGAAGGAGAGTAATCAGAGAATAGAGGCGGGGGTGAATGAGCTTTCTATAAATATACCCATTTATAGGAGGGAAACAACCCTAAACCAAAACCCCATGACTCGCGCGTCTCAATTCTAGTGCTCAGGGGTCCACGTTGCTGACCCGGATTCGTTTCCCTCTTCTTTTTTCACATATCTTAATTTTGTAATCCACTTAAGCCCACTATCCGAAATAAATAAATCCAATCACTATCTTTCAAGTTCTTGGAGTTTTGAATGCAGGTCAACTAAGGTTATGACTTTTGACCCCTTGATATTTTATCTTATGACCTCACCAACCATACTCACATTAAACTTGCCAATGGTGACTGTGTTCGTGTGGATTGTGAAGGTCTGATTGATATTTTCTCGTCTCTTAAATAAAAACATGGTCTTTTGATCCCTAATTTGTCATATAAATTGTAATCTGTTAGTCAACTCACCAAGGAATTTAGTAATGTTCTCATTACCGCTTATGGTTGTGTTGTGGAAAATATAATAATATAACAATATATTATTGATTTGGTTAGAATATTTGCATGATATTATTGATCTTGTTAGTATCTTTTCCATATAATTAGAGATATTATGTTATGGTTTATGGAATATTTTTATGTATAAATAGGAGTGTTTTCTCCTCATATTAATTAATAAAAACAAAGTATTCAATTTTTAGTCTCGATTTCTACATATTTAACCGATCTAAAGTAAACCCGAACCAAAAATAACTTGACTGGATGTTAATCTAAAGCAAAAAATGACCCCACCCATGCATAATCTAATCGACTCGATTCGACCTGGCAATATAACCGATTTGGATTCAAATTGTATTCACCTAACTCGATATAAATCCGAACTAAAGTGTACATGATCTGAACCTGAAATGGATATAGTGTGGTATTAACCTAATATGGATCCGTAATTGAACCAACTCAATTCAGAGTGATATACTAAATGAAAATCTGATCCCGAGTATATCCAAATCCAATAAAACACCAACATAATACCCGACTGAATAACCGAATTTACAACCCTATAGTTTTGGTAATTAAAAAAGTTGTTGATCGTCTTTTGCTAATTAAATAGAGCATAATAAATGAATCATCATTGAATAAGAATGTATAGATAAATAACGGTTATTTAAGAAAGTAGCAAATTATTCTTATGTGTCTCTATTTCATAAGAAGGGTTTTGAGATTTTATTTTATCTTTTTCTTATTTTATTTATTTTAACAGTTTATGTATTTTTATGATTATATACAAATAATTGTTATTGACTATGATTTCTTTTTATCAATGATCTACTTATAGCCTTCACCATAGGAATTTGAACTGATTTAGACAGACGATAGTACTTCATACAATGATACAAGTAGTTTAATTGACCCCATTCTTTCTTAATGAATTACCTAGCCCTCACCATACGATTTGAACCCATTAACTAATCTTGATGACTTGTACCAACTTGTACATTTTGTCAATTTTACAAATTACTACAATTACTCACGACTTGGGGGCGGAATTAGCCGCCTATTCATGTTGTTTGGAACAACACCTAAAGATTGTAAAATATTTACAGAATAAACATAAGTTGGGTAGATTAAATGATTTAAATTTTTCTAATACTTGAGTGTGAGCCCTCTCATTTACTTTAATTTCAAAAAATTTTAATGTCACATCACTTTTTTTGTTTTTTTTTTTTTCTGAATTTGCCCATGTCACTTGGTTCTTCATACAACTACTCACTTATAGTATTTTTTTGGAATTCCTTAGAAACCGCTACTTTGGATTTGCTAATTCAATTTTCACCATATGAATTAAAATATTTTGAATTGTTTACTATTTTTCGCCCATATAACTGACCCGCTTCACTTTGTAAATAAGTTGGTACTTTTCGTAATTTTATTTTGATAGATAAGTTAATCAACTATTGCAAACTAGAATAGACATCCGTGCAATGCACGAATTTTTAAACACATTAATATTTTATAAAAATTCAGGCTAATAAAAAAAATGAAATGGTGGTGAAAATAAAACAATTACATATGTATGTTGTAACTAGAACATCAAATTAAGAGAATAGTCTTTAATAAAGAAACAAAAAAATAGATCGTTAATAAAGAGTTATAGGTTTTGAATGCATTGTGACTCTTACTAAAATTTATTGTGTTGAAAGGCAATTATTGAAAATAACAATAAATGGTTATTAGTAAATAATAATGAATTGTGGAATGATTGATATGGAATATAAACGGCCCATATGGGCCTATAATAATAAATATTACACATATTCTTGTGAGAGACGGTCTTTTTGAGAGACATCTCTAATTGGGTTGGCCTATTAGGAAAAATGTAGAGTAAATGTAGGCAATAAGTTTTAATGGATTGGGCCTGTGAGACGTCTCTCAAAAAGACGGTCTCTCGGGAGACTAGCTGTAAATATTATAATTTCTCTCTTTTAGTTCAAGAGAATCATCATCATACTCTTCTATAACTATTATTAAAATAAAACATGGCTTACTTTATCACCTTTCAAAATTGCTTACGTGTTTCATCCTTATTAAAAATTTTTCCTCTAAACTTAAATGATGATGTCATCCTTATTATGACCTTTGACTTTCTATTTCTTATTTTAAGCATATTATTATCTTATTAATTATTTATTTTTTTTACTTTTTGGGTCAAATCATATTTAATGTATTAGAAAACTATATATTTTTATTTCATTTATTTTAATTATTTATAAAATGTTTTCAATTTCATTTATTAAATGAATATTATTTAGTGTATTGGATATTTTAAAACGGTTAAAATATTATATACTATTATTAGGATTTGTTTTTGTTATTTATACTCTTGGTTACTTAAATGCAATGATTAATTCTAATATAATTTAGGTTGTGACTATTTTTATGTAAGTCACTTATATTTTTTATGATAAAAAATTATCTATGTCGTTTATACTAATAAAATAACTTTACATAATTCTATGTACTTATTTGATTTTAAAGTGTGATATTGATAGTAATAATATTTAAAACTCTTATAAATTAATGTAATATATATTTTTGTTAGCAAAATTAATATGTTATTTTTTATTTAAAAAATTCATAATTTCGTATTGTACTTAAGGTGAGAACCATTTGCTCTTTTATTCAAAATAAAAAAATAAAAGTATAAATATAATTATATTGCGCACAATGCAAAATATGATATAATGTACGTAATGTATACAACTATTCATAGTGAGATACTAAAATATAAATATAATACAAAAATATGTCAAAAAAATTGATAAAGTCATGCATCGCACGGGCACTATCTAGTAAATATACTAATTCAGAAACCTATTTGACATGTGGCAGATGTAGAATGAAAGTTGAGAAATTTTAATTATTTGCCACGTGTCATTTTGAATCATACTCCCTCTGATTCTTTTTAGGAAAAATTAGCAGGAATAATACAACCTTTTGCTTATTTACCTACAATAATACCAAGTTTTGATTAACCATGAATAATACTAACTTTGGGGGTGTTTTCCTAGAATATTTTTAATATGTTAAAAATCAAACTATAGGAGATTATATGACCAAAAAATTTGGTAAATTAGTGAATAAACTAAAGTTGGTATTATTCTAGGAAAAAAATCCCTTAAATTGCTATTATTCATGGTTAATCAATAGTTGATATTATTGTAGGGAAATTAACGAAAGATTGTATTATTCACGGTAATTTTTTCTTCTTTTTAATGGTCCCATATGGTTGGGCACAGATATTAAGGGTGGGATGGGGTTTAACAAAAAAGTGATAGTTGGGGTATTTAATTGATTGAATTAATTGTTAAGGTAGTAACTGAGGAATTATAAGTGGTAAAAATAGGGCTTTTTTGTCATTACTTGTGTAAACATGAGGATTTAGGTAAAAAAATCATTGACAAAAAAGAAAATGAGACAATTGATATGAATTTGCCAAATAAGGAAATGAGACAATTGAAAAGAATTAGAGTGAGTATTCATTTACTCTAAAGTCTTCATTGCTAATTTTTAGCTTTGATTAAATTATTAGTATAATACATCCATGCAACTCTCTCATATTCATTACTTATTTTCATCATTCAAATATATAAGACTTTAACTCTTCATTATATTTACATATATTTCATGTGGGACTAATTTTAAATTATCTAATTCATTTGATGAAGTACTTAATTTTTAATATAATTATGAAATACCTTTTTAATATCTAAATAATTAATAATTATGCTAAAAAAATTATCAAAATAATTGAATTACTATATATATAAAAATTTAAACAATCTCGTGCATTGCACGGGTATTACACTAGTAGTCGGAAGTTTTAATTGTAATTTATGTTTACAATAAATAATTTATTTTGTTCCATAGCTTTTATAATCAAAAATTTTAATTAATTACATAGTTATTACTAATCAAAATCACATTTATATCCTTTCTAAAATAATGATGTAATTCAGCCAATGGTAAAATACATTGTTATTGAGTGATTACAAATATCTGTTTATTTTCTTTCTATATTCATTATCATTATAAAAGTGATATTTTACATGGTAGACAAGGACTTTTGCAAAAGGTCAGTGGTAACATATCTTAAAAAAAAATTCACAAAACAGCACTGTACTTTTGGAATTCAAGCTGTCGTAACATTACGAACCAAAAAACATTTGATTTTTCGTTGTCTTGAAAACTTTTCTTTTTGCCCATGTCTTCTCCTTCATCCATCTTCTTCTTCTTCCTTCAACCATAATCATCCCCCTTTGTTCTCCATCAAACTCACTATTATTATTGTGATCTAAATTCTCCATCTTCAGATTGCATATAAATAAATAAAAATCCTAAAAAATTGCTATGGAAATTGAATCAAACAACATAAATAATATGTCAAATTAAAAGTCTAAAAACTAAATAAACAAATAACTTTTTTTTTTCCCGAAATTCGAAGGAAATAAATGTAGAAGAAGAAGTTTGATGCAGATGGAGAAGATGGATGAAGAAGAAGACAAGGGTAAAAAGGGAATTTTCCAAGATAATGAAAAATCAAACATTTTTCGGTTCTTAATGTTACGGCAACATGAATTCCAAAAGTATAATGCTATTTTGTGAAATTTTTTTAGATTTGCTACCACTAACATTTTGCAAAAGTTCGTGCCTACTATGAGGAATATCACTTTGTAAAATTATAAATATAATTGGAATAATTTTGCAATTATTTAATTGAATTAACTATTAATTTCTTTCCATAAATGCAGAATTGATAAAGGAATAATAAATTGATAATCGGTAAAGAAATTGTCATATAAATAGAAGTTAACACATTTTCATTGATTGGAAATAAATACCAGTTTATTTACCTACTATATTTACTTAGAATAGAATTTTAGAAGTATAAACGAAATAAATTATTTGTATAATTGTTTATTTGAGATAATTATTAATTTCTTTTTCATTGATTACAGAATTGATAATTGGATAAGGAATGGAATGTCAACATTATCAATCTAATCGAAAAATAACACATGTCACAAGTTTGCTAAGTCTGCCATATGTTATTATACATCAAAATTAATATATTGTATGATGAAGAACAATAATTGAAATTAACAATAAACGTTTTTTTGTAAATAATAACATGGAATAATTGATATGGAATATAGACGGCTCAGGTCTATAAATATTTTTAAAAAAATTTAATTTTAATTATTGTAATTTTAACATGCAATAGAATGCTTTGTTTATTAAAAAAATTGTCCTTTAATCTATGTTCCCATCATTGAAAGATTTTAGATTTTTCATCAATATACTATTTTAATCCAACACGTAGCATGCGGCCCCCCAAGATACACTATTAAGTTTGACGGGAATAGTTCGCGTAAATCGAGTTTAATGAAAAAATCAATAAGCAAAGCGAGCACAAAAATATCTCTAAATCTAGATCATAGTCTTGATTGAAAAAACATGATGGTGTAATAGCTTGGCCCATAATCTTGAAATGCACACCCTGTGGGGTCGATGGTTGTGCGACTGTCAACGGTCATTTGGTATTTCCCAGATTTAGAACGATACCTCTCCTCCACACTTCGGATTGTTTGGTTTGTGATCACGTATTCATTATACTGTTGGATTAAATCGGCGTATGCTTCAATATCATCTTCAAACATCGTGGCTTTTATTACATGAACCTAATAAAAAGTTGAACTATGATCGTTATTTTAGAACTTGCTAACATCTTATATATGTTTTCAAAATTTAACAGGGCATAGAATAGGATCTTACATTTTCATCTTGGAACTCAAAGCGTAGGTATTTATTTTTTTGCCAGGTGATTAAAATGGTTTGGATTACAAAACTCAGATCAGTTCACTCAACATTAATTAGTTTCCAATTACTAAAACTAAGGTATCAACAAAGGTGTTTAATGGTGAACTTATGGCTGATTTGGCGACATACAACAACTCAACAATTTAACAATTATACAACATCAAAAGCCAAAAAAATAAAAAATGCAATTAGAGCTTAATTGAATGCAGAAGTAAACACTAACCTTTAACCAATTGAATGTTAGGTAGGAATTGAATGTGAGCCAGTGAGCACTGCAGTTGCTACAAGATAGAGAGGTGGAGACGCCATTCTTGAGCTGTGGGAGGAGCTAAAGCCGCCTTAAACACCTACAAAGCTTCAAGAAATAAATGAAGAGCGAGCAAATGAGCAACAAGAATCTCGCCTGGGATTTGCTTTCTGATTTGCTTTCTTGTGGGTATTAACCAGGAGGTAGAAGAAAAGAGCGAAACTGAAGAAAGGTAGAAGAAGAGTCAGCACTAAGGAATGGCTGATTTGGCATCCCAGGCTCGAGGTGGCAGTTAAAAGTGAAGGGGCTAAACATGTGGCAGAAAAACTGTTCATAATGAACAATATTTATGCTTTGGAGGTGTTTATAGTTAGAGGATCTGTAGATTTTTATCATGTATGCTTATAACATTTAAAAAAGGGAAAATTACATTAAAAACTCCCAACTATTCGCGATTTAAATATAAAACTCCCAACAATTGATTATTATTTAAAACTCCCAACTTTAGGCCAATTTTATATTTAAAGTCCAAGATGACTTATAACCGGATAAATTGATTTTAGTTGAGAAGTAGTGGGCCCAATTGTATTTATTAATCACCTCACTTCCTTTGACCTTATACGACCCTTCACGTACTCTCCCATTTCAACAAAAGGTAACCGGTTAGAACAAGTTATAAAATGTATCGGTACTTTATATTTAAGATGGGTCTATAGTTGGGAGTTTTGAATAATAATCAATAGTTGGAAGTTTTATATTGAAACCGCGAATAATTAGGAGTTTTTAAAGTAATTTTCCCTTTAAAAAAATAATAAAATATATAAACTGAATATAAAATATAATATAAATTTTGAGCTTAAGACTTAAAATTGTGTATATGATAATGAAAGATTAAATTATTTTAATTTTGTCTTTTTATGGTTGGATCACTTCTTAAGGAAGCAAATTTAAATTTTATTTAAGATTTAAGATAAAAAATCATAGGTTTATATGATTATAAAACATTTTTAAAAGAACAATAAAATATATATAAACTGAATATAAATTTTGAGTTTAAGACTTAAAATTGTGTATGTGATAATAAAAAAATTAAATTATTTTATTTTTTGTCAATGGCTAGATTACTTCTTAATGAAGCAAACATTAATTTTGTTTAAGATTTGAGATTAAAAAAAATTATATGTTTATATAAGGAAATATATTCATATTTAAAAAATATTATATTTTGAATGAATTAATTATTTCCTTACATATCAATACAATCATTAAAAGTTTCAATGTTAACAATAGAAAACAGGTGGGAAACCTTTTAATGAAAACATGACATATGTCATAAGTCATTTTTTCATTAGTATATTTTATGATGATTATGATGATTATGATTATGATTTTATGATTAAGAGTATGTGTTTCTGCTAAGAAACTGTCGAATTTGTAAAAGGGGGTTTAGGAAGGAAGTACCTTGATTTGTAGGAAGTGAGATGATCTGACCGCCGCGAGGGGTGGACCTGCAACCACAAAGAAAGACTATACCGGGGGCTGATGTCCCGAAAAAGTCCTCTGATGCCTAAGTCAGATCAAGGAAGAAGTAGTATGAATAAGTGTGTTTCAGGAATAAGATTGCGTAACCTAATTTCGGTTGTATAGTCTGATATTTAAAGAAGTAGCCTCCGTGGAAGTTACAATTGCTGGGTAGTTATCCCTGCAAAGTTAACTTCTGGAAACCGCTATAGGGGAAGTGACATAGTGGCTGCGCTTTTCCGGGGTAGTGGGCGGTTATAGGTAGATGTGTCTTCTAATGTGAAGAAACTGCTTAACTGTTGTCCAGCCATTTTGCTAAGGTAACAGCTCAGTAAGGTAGACGTTGACTCATACACTTGACCTTTGACCCGTTGACCAAGGGTATTGTTGGTCTTTCAACTAAAAAGGGACTTATGATCCATAACGGTATGTATCTCAAAAGTTGTGTGAAATGGTTGAAAAATATTTTTTAAGTTTTAAAATTGTAATTGTAAGATATCTTCTAATTTAATACTCTATTTATTTCATAGAATTTGACTTAGTTTTCTTTTCTAATTTATACCATAAATTTTATTATAATTTTTTTCTTGAAATGTATTATAATTGTATTTAACTTAAATTTAACTTACATTTTTTCATCTATTTATGCATTTCTCAACAAAATAGCAATTTACCATCTTTCTCTTAAGAATTAATTGTGAATTACAGCCCTAATACTTATGCGTTTTGCGAAACACAACAGCACCAAGATCACAATAGCATAACACAACAGCAAGATACTAGAGAGAAGCAGTGCAACATTCCTAGCATACCCAGACACCCTCAGCAGCACCAAGAAAACCATTAGAACAACTACCTAGACCAGCAGTATAGACTCCAAGTCCTCACAGTATAGATGAGTATCCTGGAGTAGCAATCCTCTAGCTCCATAGGAATACCAAGAGAGAAAGTCAACCTAAGGAAACATCTACTACATCTAGTATATTTAACACACGACACCGTTGTCTAATGTCATGTTTAATCCTAAGGAGTACTTGTCTGGGAGACCGCACAGAAGCAAACCAGACAGCTTCATTCCTGCATTTCCAAATATAGTAAAGAGTCATCTCAAAAAACAAATATAGTAAAGAGTGCAAGCATAAATGGCAGATATGATGTGCTGTGAGGATTTGGTTATATGAGGCTTCCTAAAGTTCATCCTATGAATTGGCTTGAGAGTGAGGCCAATCCATGATTGAACCGCTTCCATACACGAGTGGCTGATGGGGCAACGAAAGAAGAGATGTTCCTGCGTCTCGGGATACACTCCACAGAGCGGGCACAAGTTATCACCCACCACCCCCATTTGATGCAACTTCACCTTAGTTTTTAGACTATTCCGAGCTACCATCCAACAAAGAAATCGAGTTTTAGGTATCGAGAGTCTGTTCCAAACAAGGTGCCGCCAATAAACCTTTTGCTGATTTCCTAATGCATACTCATACACCTCCTTAATGGAATAACTAGGTTGGCAAATCCATTGACGATAGGCTGTAGTCACCGCACACAGTTTCCTGATCGTCCAGCTAGCTGTGGCGGGCGCATTAAAGATTTCCCAGCGTCCTCCTTTCGTATAAACACCATGGACCCAACGAACCCATAGAGTTTCCTGCATGGTGTAAATATGCCAAGCGATTTTTCCCATGGCCGCCTGATTCCAGATATAAATATTCCGCACACCAAGTCCTCCCACCTTCTTAGGGGTACAAACCTCTTTCCATCGAATATTACCCGGTTTGTTTGAAGTTGACACCCCAAACCATAAGAACAATCTATAGATGGAATTAACTATGTTGATTAACTATGTTAACAGATGTAACTATGTTAATTACCCTCTTAGGGAGAATGAAGATCTGACACCAATTCGAAGTAATGCCTATCAATACCGAGTTGATTAACTGTAACCGAGCTGCATACGACAAATGTTTGGCTTGCCATGAGTTGATACGATTAGTCATCATATCTGCCACTTTTTCACAATCCGCACTACTAAGGCGTTTGGAAGAGAGAGGGGCTCCTAGATACTTAAATGGAAGAGTTCCTAGAGTAAATTGAGAAGTGCGCCGAATATCTTCCATGAGGGAGTGATCAATCCCAGCTAGATAGATTGCCGATTTGCCCGAGTTTGCGTGGAGCCCAAAGGAGCTAGAGAATCTTTTAATACAATCACAGATAACACGCACCGATGAAAGATCCCATTTACAGAAAATCATGAGGTCATCCGCAAAACATAAGTGTGTGAGCCTAATGGTTTTACATCTGGGATGAAAGCGAAAGGTCCCTATAATACTCTTCAAGCTCCGAGATAGACATTCCATCCCTATGACAAATAGTAGTGGAGGAAGAGGATCAACTTGTCGTAATCCTCTTTTAGCCCCAAACGAAGTAGTGGGAGAGCCATTGATCATCAAGACATAACATGTAGAAGTGATACATGTCATAATGATTTTGATGAATTTGGGAGGAAAATTTAGCGCCGCCATCATTTCCTTCAGAAAGCTCCAACTCATCGTATCATACGCTTTACAAAGGTCAATCTTCATCAGACAACTGGGAGCACATCGTATTATTATTATTATTATTATCATTATTATTATTATTATTATTATTATTATTATGATTAATATTTTATTAATGTTTTTATTATTATTTTTAATATTATTATTATGAAAAACAGATTGAAATAGATGAATTAAAAATTAACCTAATTATTTAAAGGAGTATTACTTTTAGTTTTTTATTCAACCAATTTAAATTTTTGGAAAAATTGTCGGCAATAGTCTCATCTATTAACTAATCACTGTGAATAATTCGAATTATCGATTATTTATGGATAATCCCACCTTTTCACTTTGTTTGCTCGTGCCACCCCTTAATGAAAAATAATTGGCTGCTGCAGGTCACTAAATAGCCGTTGCAGGACACTAAATGGCTCGTGCCTTCATTCTCCTTTTTTTCCATGTCTTCTCCTTCATTAACCTAAATTTCTTCATTTTTATTCTTCTTGTTCTTCACCTAATTTCTTTCATTTTATGGTTCTTTCTTCTTCACCTGATTCCATCTCCATAACACAAGTTAAATTTTTTTTTTCTGGGTAAATGAACTCCAATTGTTTCGCCACCCCTAGTAGAGCTTCAAATTGGAATAATGGGGTGAGATGATGGAATGAGAGGATTTGAAGATGGAATGAGGGAAATAGTAGGTTGAAGATGGTGAGAGAAGTTTGATTGAAAATGAAATAAATGGGGATGAAGAGGGATATATCAAAGGCTACCTGCAGTAGCCAGTTAAGGATTACTAGGGGGTGCCATGAGCAATTAAAGTGGAAAGGTGGGACTATTCATAAATAATCAATAGTGGAGATTATTCACAGCGGTTCGTTAATAGATGATATTATTTCCAACAATTTTTCCTATATTGTTTTAAATAAATATTAGCTTCCATCGAAGTTTTGGTTATTTACTTTAATTTTAATTAAATTTTTTAAAGAAAATAAAACATTTATAATAAATTCATATTTAAATAGTTTAAATGCTAAATAAGAATTTTAAAATAATAACTTATATTCAAACTTTATTATAATAAATATTTTATTAATCTTAGTCTAAAACATAAATTGATGTGATTAAAGTTGTGCCCATACAAAAAAATTACATAAATTTAGATTTTGTCGTGGTGTACCCGATCCAAAAATTAGGATTTATGATGTGGGCATGAAGAAAAAAGGTGTGGATGAATTCCCATTTTGTGTACACCTTGTGAGTTGGGAGAAGGAAAATGTATCAAGGAGGCTTTGGAAGCTGCCCGAATTGCGTGCAACAAGTACATGGCTAAATTTGCTGGGAAGGATGCTTTCCATCTAAGGGTTAGGGTGCATCCATTCCATGTGCTTCTTATTAACAAGATGCTTTCCTGTGCCGGAGCTGATAGGCACCAGACTGGTATGAGGGGTGCTTTCGGTAAGCCTCAGGGGACATGTGCTCGTGTTGCCATTGGTCAGGTGCTTCTCTCTGTGAGGTGCAAGGACAGTAACAACCATCATGCTCAGGAGGCTCTTCGACGTGTCAAGTTCAAGTTCCCTGGTCGTCAAAAGATTATCGTCAGTAGGAAGTGGTATGTTTATTGCTTGTTTCTTGTTGGATTATGGATCTGATTGATGTGTGAGTGCAAGTTTCCTAATTGAGATGTGTATTTCTGCTAAATCGCTCATTGCTAGAATCTGAGTTATTAGAAAAATAAGCTGCTCTCTTAAACACTAGTTGAGTTCTTGTATTCAATTATGATTTTATATTGTTTGAAGCTGTTACTTTCTTTTCAGTTAACTTGTTTACCAATAGTGTTTATGTTTGCAATATGTGATGTAGGGGATTTACCAAATACAACCGTGCTGATTATCTCAAGTACAAGTCCGAGGGGCGTATATTACCTGATGGAGTCAATGCAAAGGTTTGTTTTTTCTATCTTGTTTATCCAATATAGAGATTGACTTTATCCCATTGTTTGTGTTTCTGCTAAGAGGTTATTGAAAATTCTGGCACTGATTCTTTCAGTAGAACATTGACCTTGGTTGCTAAAATTGTTATATTCTTCAATGGAATGTCATAATGTAAAAGGTTCCTAGTTTATGGTTTTGTGGTGGGGAGTTCAGAAATACATCTTCCTATGCATTGTTGGGTCTTACTTTTAGTCACAAAAGTTTATTTGGTGTTAGATATTGTTCTGCTGTGCTGTGTAGCTTTCAACCAAAATGCAGAAATTACACTTAATTTGGTGATTTGTTAATTTTAGTTCTAGATTTGTTGCAGTCGAGGGATAGTTGATTGTTCTTTTTGTTCCGTTTGATGTTCTCCGTTTTAAGTTTTATGCTCCGTCGTATCTTGCAGCTTCTTGGATGCCATGGACCTCTATCTAACCGTCAACCTGGAAGAGCTTTCTTGACATCTGCCACAGCTTCTGCATGAGATATACAAGCTTAGTTACTTATTTAGCCTTAAGCTGTGATCAATCGAAAATTGAACCCTTTTTGGATGTAGTTTCAACTTCATGTCATTTTTGGAGACTATTGTTGTCACCTCATGTTTTGTTTCATATTTTGTTGCCTAACTTTGAATTAATTTGCAGTGTGTTTTTATTACAGTTAAAGTTTTATTGAATCCAAAAATGAACACCAGACACATCAAATATGGGTAAGCTCACTAAAGAATAGAAGTTTAAATTTGTTACTAAGCATTCTCCACACATTTTGCTTTCGTCTCCTTTTGGAACATCATTTTGATGTTAATTACAAAAAAGTAGAAATTAAATTCAGCAAAGTATACACGACAATAAAACCACTTGAACTTATAAGAAAACCCAAATTTTTTGTTTTTTAAAACTTATAAAAATAAGCTTGGTAAAAAATTAATTCTAAAAATAAACGAAGTAAAAAGATGATTAAAAATGTTAATAGTAATATTTATTTAGGAGCTTTAGAAAGAATAAGTTTGAAACGATACATGCAAATTTGATTTTCAGTGCAAAAGACACAAATTGGTGCAATTTGGTCTATTCGGTTTAATTTGGATTGCTATTTTAAAATTCGGTTCGGTTCAATTTGGATTACAAATATTATGATTTGGATTTGGACTTAAAGTATCAAAACCGAATTTTATTCGGTTTGATTTGGATGTGTATCGAAACCAAACCAAAAACCAAACTTTCACCCCTACTATTTCTCCATTACAATGACTTTGTCTAATATTTATTTGTGCACAAAGTTTAAGAAAATGAAAGGAACCACTATAAAGTGGTACAAAATTTGCTAAATTATCATTTTATTATAATTCATAAACATTTTGTGACAAATGTTACTCACTCCGATCTTATTTGTTCTTCCACTTTGGGTTTTTCACAAAAGGTAGATAAAATCTTTGGGTTGTAGTGGGTATTATTTTAATTAATGGAAATTCTACATGGTAAGCACCAGGTTAAAGGAAACGCCTACTATAACTACTGTTTTCCATTCTACCAAATAGCACTCAACTATCGCAAAAACATCTACAGTAACTATAATGGTCAAAAAACGTTAATTTTCCGTTAAATTGTGAAATTACCTAATTGGCTTTGTTTAATTCTAATAAAAGGATGCTCCGTCTTCTTCATTTCACGCATTCCCTTGAATAACCATTAAAGTCAAGCTTTCATACACTTCTCTTTTCTGAACTACTAATCATTCCTTCAATTGCTTCACTGTGATCTCTGAAATAACTCAACCTTATATTGGAAAGGCATCTGCACTGCTCCTTTAATTTCATTATTTATTGCTTGTAATCTCTTTTATATAGTTATCCAGAACTGATGGCACTCCAATTTCAGTTATTTTTAACTATTTAGTTGAAAGCTAGCATGACTGTTGAAAGTGTTTATAAAAATCTCTTTTATTTAATTGAAAGCTATTGTGAACTAATACACAATAAACCTATGCTGTCTCACTCCACTCTCATACAAAACAAAAGGTAAATTTGTGTCATAGTTGGTGTTAATAAAATACTCCATGTATGTTTTGGTTTTGCATCGCTTCTCTTCTCATCTTTGTCCAGATTTTCATATTCCCTTTGTATTTGCCTACCGTACTTTTTCTATCTGGTTTCTTTTCTGTGTCGCGGACTTGTGGTCCTGCTGTTTAATTTACTAGATTTAGATCTTCATTATCCATTAAACTGTCCTAGGTTAAGAAAAATTATCTAGAGAAGAGAAGAGAAGCAATTGAAGGAATGATTAGTAGTTCAGATAAGAGAAGTGTATGAAAGCTTGACTTCAATGGTTGTTCAAGGGAATGCATGATGGATAAAAATGACGTCTGTTTTTTGAAAAAATAGTTATGATGGATAAAAATGACGTCAAATATCTTTTTCGGTTGACGTATCGGAAAATAGGCGAATAAATACTTGTTTCGACTGGATTTTCGAAAGAGACATCCCATAAGGGTAATAACGACGTCCATTTTTGAAAAAAATCGTTAAAATGACGTCAAGTATCTTTTATTTTTATTTTGTTAATTTATGTGTTTTAATTTAAAATTATTTAAAATACGAGGACTATTAAGATACCGCCACAAAGACAACTTAACGGTCAACTAACGTTTTCCGTTAAGTGGTAGTCATTTGTAGAGAAATATATTAGATTAGGTAGTTTTTTGCAAAAAAAATTACATTAGGTAGTTTTTTGCAAATAGACCTATAGATTAGGTAGTTTCTTAGAGTTTTTCCTATTTAATATTATATATTCACAATAAAACAGTCATCAAATATACATTTTTAATATGCATTACACAAAAAAACACATGCATCATGCATGTATATAACATTATATGGTACTATTAAAGATTTTCAACTACTACTTTCAATGATTATCAAGAACATTTGAGATCACTAATTTTAGTATTTCTTTCCGAAAATTAATTTAAGCATCCAGTTATGAGGAAATATTTAATAATAATATTTATTCAAGTGTATCACTATGATAACTTCATTAGTATGATAACTATCAAGAATATTCAGAAGTGGTAAAACGTTTTTTTATGATGACTTTGCTAAATTTTGAAGAAAAAGAAGAAGCGGGGTAGAGTAATAGGTTAACTCATTAGGCTCATGCCCTGAAGATTTCAGGTTCGAATCCTGCCTGTTAAAGCTTAAATTGTTTGAAGTCGAAGCACAGCAGGGTATTCTTTACTACCATTATATTGATACTTAATACCGAGAACATGTCGGCCTCCATCAACGATGTAACTAGATCCGGTCGAATAGACACCAACCTGCTCAGTTGAGAGGATCTGTGTCAGAAGCGCATGCACCCGACCGACCCCGCTATTTTTAATTTCAAATCGAAAAAATTAAGATTTAAAGTAAATAAACTATGTAATACGGTTCGGAGAGCACTGAATTCGAATGAGAGGTTCACCACCACATCATTGCACGCAAGGGTAGCTCACTCGATTTGCGGATTGGTCCGACTCGTCATTCACTTCTGACTCCGTGTTCGATAGCCCGACCGTAGTGATGTTAATTGTGGTTACATTCATAAGTAGCTTGGTCCATCTTTATTCTATTTCATATATGTCTGAGGATCCGCATAGCCCTCGATTTATGTGTTATTTATCCATTCTTACTTTTTTTATGCCAATGTTGGTGACTGGAGATAACTCTCTTCAATTATTCTTGGGATGGGAGGGAGTCGGTCTTGCTTCATATTTGTTAATTCATTTTTGGTTTACACATCAAATGTCCTACATATTATGAATTCCTACAATCAGTAATAAACAAAAGTATGAATCGTGCATAGAAAGTGGAGGGGACCACTACATATTATGAATTCCTACAATCATATTATGAATTCCTATAATTCTAATTATTGGTAAATGACAAAACAAGTGGAGGAGACCACTATCAAGCAAGGTAAAGTAAATGTAATATTGTAAAAAAAAAAGTATCTAACAAATAATGAAATGAGACAAAGCGAGTAAAATGGACAAATAAAAAAACAAGTTAAATTCATCGAAATAGAGCAGGTATTACTTAAAGCGAACTATATATAAAAGGTAAAAAAAAAATTATTATTATTTATTCGTTATTAAATAAAAAATATTATTTTTTTACTTTGGTATTTTAATTTTCTTAAATTACCTTTGTTTTAAAATACTTGTACCTGATTGTGTTATATTTGTTGAAAAATATCACTATCAATTGTAAGTATAATAAAACGGAGAAAGTATTAACGTACTATCTTTTTGGAAAAGTTGTTATTAATAATACAACCTATATTCGATCCGCTAGAAAATAAAATCACATATTTTTTTTTAATAAAGTCATCGAATGGGTACCTTACTCTAGGCTGATAGCATTCCTTGCAGGTGAATTCCCAACAACAAAAGGCACCAACTTTTTTTTAAATCAAAGGTTACCACCATTAATGTACTCCATCTATTACAAACTAATAATGCAAAATACAAATTACAATTGTGAATTTGTATTTTTTCCTTTGTTGATGGCTAAAATAAAACTTACAAATACACAAAGAACAACTTGAAGATTATTTGTAACGAAAATTGTTACCCGGAAACTTGATACTTGTTGTAGGCGTGTGATCACTTTTCTTTTGTGATATTTCTCCCACAAAGGTATTTGGGTTTGTAAATTTACAACGAGATACAAACAACACAACACACCCTTAATACTTATGGTATGTCACTTAACGACAAGTATTTGGTGAATTATAAGCTTTGGCAATTCTAACAAAAGTTATTATTCTCTTGAAAGAACACAAGTAAAAGAGAAAGAGCAAGAGAATTCAGAAAAGGTGAAGTTTTCACTCATCCCAAAGCCTCTATTTATACTACTACAAGTATAACTAAGAGTCATGAGAATTCAATTGCCCATTGATGACCAATATAGATGGCCTCCAATCAATACCATTAAACCAAGACATTCATGAGCATTATTCTCAATTACACAACAAATTTTATAATCCCATTTCATTCATCAACGCTAATATTTCTACGAATTGAATTAACGCCTAATATAACACACTTCACAAGTAATCGAGCCAGAATTGATATCCATTTGGATTTGAATTAAATGACCATTCCAACCACTTAAAGATGAAGTACACACAATATCAATAACACAAAGTAATTAACTTGACACATTATAAGGTAATGTTCGTATCTTATTCATAAGTTTATCATAGTCGGTATGTCTATCTTAACTACTTGAAGCGGCCACACTTCAAACTTATATCGGTAGGTTCTCATTACGTACAAGACATATCCCCGTGAAACGGATACAACACCAAGAGCTCTTCAACCCTTAATCTTGAGAACTTTCAATAGACGACTACCTCGTTCATCACGGTCCAAAGCAACGATGAGTTATTAGAACTTGTTGCTTACAAAAATCAACGAAATTTTACCACATTGAATTCAAGACACAATGTTACTCATATGTGAATAGGGCTTTCTAAATGACTTCTATTGACATAATCCGATTGCAATTGACGCTTGTTCAATTGAATCCCTACTCATGACTTTCTTAAAAGAATCAACCACATTGAACTTAGTGTTCACATAGTCAAAAGTTTTGACCCTATTAGTGATATGTCCTTGCACAAAGGTATCTCATACATGAGATTCGTCAACCACTCCACTTCATTAGATGCTGAAGCAAGAGCTATAAACTCCGTTGACATAGTAGAATCAACTATACATGTTTGTTTCTTAGAAGACCATGAAATGACACCTCCCCCATAAACAAACACCAAAACTTTATAAAAACTTAAATTTGGTTTTTTTTTTGTACCAAAGTTCATAAGCAGTCTCCTTATTCGTTTTCATTGGAACCCTTAAGAATGCGACAAGCCATCAACATTGCTTCACCCAAAATCCTTCGCTCAAGCTTGAGTTGGATAACATGGAACTTAACCATCATGATCTTAATACCTAAGATCACATTGGCCTCTCAAATCTCTTTCATTTGAAGGTCATTGACAAAAATCTTTTGTCTTTTGAACTTGTACTAAACTAGTACCAAAGATGAGCATGTCATCTACATATAGACAAATGATAACACATATCTATAGGCATCAAAATTTCTATATACATAAAAAAACATGAAAAAATCATCAATAAAAGTTATGACATATTTCTTATTTTCCAATAATGGTGTACTATGAAAGACACAAAGATCATTATGTATAAATCCAAAAATTTTGGATTTCCATTCAACACTTTTAAATGGTGTCCTTGTGATCTTATTAAACATGCATGATTTGCAATTTTTAGACATATTAACACACATAGGAATTAACTCATGTTTGGACATAAAAGCAATTTTATCAAAATTAACATGTCCTAGTCTAACATGCCACAAATAATGCAAATCATCCTTTTCATTCATATGTAAAGTTTTTACATTACAAATGACATTATTATTCAAATCCAAAGACAACTTACAAACTATTACATAAATAAGCACGTCCTACAAACAAGTTATTTTAGAGATAATACATTTATCGGCTTCAAATACTAATTTTTAGCCCAATCGATTCAAGATGGACTCGAGACAACATTTTACTAATTTCTGGTGCACAATAAACATCACTTAAAACTAAGAGATACCCCAAAGTGAACAATAGCTCAATTTGTCCTTTGCCTTAGACCATGATAGGTGTGTTATTTCCCATAAAGAGATGTTCCCCATCAACCACTTTATGAAAGGTTTTGAACCATTTTGTAGAGTTACATACATATCTCGAAGCCCCCGACTCGATCCACCAAGACAAAGGTCTATCCTACATAACATTTAAGTTAGTATTCATTGAAGAAAAATTCAAAGAAGAATTTTTAATCAAAATTGCATGATTACCTTGCGTATTAGGGTCTTTGCTTTGAGAAGCTTGACCACTTCCCTTTGCCTTATTGTGCTTGTTCTTGAAAACAAAGCAATTTTTTTTCCGGTGTCCGGGCTTTCCACATTCCCAACATACCTTTTCACCTGTATTGGAGCTAGTGGCCTTCCCCTTTGAAGAATCACCTTTCGTCCTGTTCTCAACTGAATGAGATGGTTTCCCTTCCGCAACCATATTGATGGTACCGACATTAGGATTTCCATCCTTCCGATTCTCTTGAATCCTTATGCTAGACTCAGCAACTATGTGTTGTCCAAGATTAGAGAGAGAAATCTCATCTCTTTTATACTTTAAAGCATGTCTAACATCCCTCCAAGAAGGAGACAACTTGTCTATAATGCTTGAAAGAATAAACACTTCACCTATTTCAATTTTATGTAATTTCATATTAGCATGCATTCTTTGTAATTCATGGAATTGATCAATTACGGGGCGATTTTCAATCACCTTATAAGAATTGAAATCACTTACAAGAAATTTTTGGAACGAGCTTCCTCCGCCATGTATTTGTTCTCTAAAGTCTCCCATAATTTCTTAGCAAACTCATGGTATTGGTAGATGTCATATACAGAATCTTGCATCCCATTGAGAATGTGACCCCGACAAATGAAATCATCATTTTCACATTTACCTCTTTTTCTTGATTGCTCAAGAGTTCCATTGTCCACTTCCTCTGGTTTGGAGGTACTTATACGTAAGTCACGTTCAAAGTAGTTAGGAGGATCATCATCTTTTTTAGCCATCCCGAAATTTAGGTATGTTCTTTGATACTTGCCATCCAGATGAACAATATCACAAAATATTATTACAAACTAATAATTCAAAATACAAATTACAATGCAAAATTTGTATTTTCCCTTTGTTGATGGCTAAAATAAAAGTTACAAATACACTAAGAACAACTTGAAGACTATTTTGTAACGACAACCATTACCCGAAAACTTGAGACTTGTAGGTATGTGATCACTTTCCTTTTGTGATATTTCCCCCACAAAGGTACTTGGGTTTAGACTTGTAAATTTACAACGAGATACAAATGACATAACACATCCTTAGTACTTAGGGTATGTCACTTAATGACTAGTGTTTGATGAATTATAAGCTTTGGAAATTTTAACAAAAATTAATTACGCTCTTGAGAGAGCACAAGTAAAAGAGAAAGAGCAAGAGAATTCTGAAAAGGTGTAGTTTTCATTCATCTCCAAGGCTCTATTTATACTACTACAAGTATAACTAAGAGTCATGAGAATTCAATCACCCTTTGATGACCAATATTGATGGCCTCCAATCAATACCATTAAACCAAGACATTCATGAGCATTATTCTCCTCTAATATACCTTTGTAACTCTAGAAATGAAGTGGAATAAGTAAGGGAATCCAATGCAATCAAATCTAAAAAAACGTAATGACTCAACGGTCATATCTGAACAAAAAGCCGAGTCGACTTTTGCTCCAAAACCAAGAAAGCCGACTCGGCTTTACTTGCTGAACAAAATTACTTTTCCAATACCTAAAAGTCGCCTTTAGGCCCAAAACAGTGAAAGCCGAGTAGGCATTTTTTGCTGACTCAATTTTCTAATTGTTCTTTTTTTCCAGTCCATTGAAGAACCCCTTTTCGACCTTATATTTTAATACACATTGTCCCACTACTTTATTAATACTTGGTGATTATATACTTAGGATTATTAGACATTAAATGTTGAACACCATCTTCTACCCTTTTCATGAACTCCATCTTCTACCTTTCTAAAGGAAGTCTTTCAAGGCATACACTTGTCTTATTCAACGTCATATATGCTAATACACAATTAGAATTCAACATCAACCAAGCAATTATATTTCAGCTAAAGTTAAAGAAATTTAAGAACTTATAACGGACAAGATTAAATTATTCTATCGGTTGGCAATAATTAGCTAATGCTATGTTTGGGAATGAGGATTTGATTTGAAAATATAGATTTGACTCAAAATTAGTGTTTGGCAAACACTAAAATTTCAAATTTGGATTTGAGTCAAATCCACACTTGTTATCAAAATGGTTTAAAGATGAGGATTTGAGAATGACCGCTCAAACCTTGTCATTCTCAAATTCTACATTCATGATTTCATAATTGAAATTATTAATTTGAAATGAAATGCTAGTTCCCAAACACAACCTAAAGAAATTCATACCAATAAAATTGTGCAAAACACCAGCTAACAAAACGCCCAAAGGGTATTTCTGATAATACACCAACAAATACCCATGTACGATAACCCAAGGTTTTAACCACACCCACGTAAGATATTTGCTTCTGAATATATAGCCCACAATACTCTTTATTACTAGGGATAAAAGAAGAATTGAAAAGAATAAGCTAATTATAAAAACAATACTCAAAATAAGCTTTGAAAACATTATAATTTCCAAAATAAGTGTCTTCTTGTCCGAGCCTAAAGTAAAATATGTTCGTTGTTACTAACAGCGAATATAAAAACTAGTCAAAAAAGCCAAAATTCTTTGTTCGTTGTCACTAACTGCGAACAAAAAAGAAACAATGTCATAGAGTTGGAAGGCACAAAAAAATAAAACAAAGTTGGTTTGTCGTTGCTAACATCGAAAAAAAAAATTTTCAGATTTTTGTTCGCTGTTAGTAACAGCGAACAAAGTTTTTTTCCAGTTTTTCCAATTGCTAACATCGAACAATTTTTAAAAGCTTATTTTGGGTATTTTTTTATAATAAGCTTATTTTGTTGATAAATTCACATATATTGAACTCATGCACAAGATTTAACCCATATTGAAACCGCTAATACTAGTCATCTGTCGTTGAAAAATGCCCTTTATCTCTCTTTTTGGGCACCATTTTGGCATTCTAACAAAATTATGATAAAAAAGGGATACCCTTAAGGCCTTAATCTTTGCTTTGCATTTCAAAGTTGTTGTGGTGTTGTCCCATTCTTATAATCTATTAAAGTTGATATGCTAACATATTGAAGTTGGTTGTTTAACCTATTGAAGTTGGTATTTTAAATTTTATATTTAACTTATTTAGAATGGTGTTTTAACTTGTTAAGTTGTTAACATACTGAAGTTGGTATTTTAAACTATTTAAGTTAGTATTTTAACCTGTTTAACCTGATGTTTTGTGCTGCTTAAGCTGTTATTTTGACTAATTTAGGTTGTTGTTTGAACCGATTGAAATTGGATTTTTAACCTATTAAAGTTGTTTTTTTAACCTAATGAAGTTGATACGCTAACCTATAGAATTTGGTATTCTATAGTTGCTGCTTTAACTAACTACAAAAAGTTAAAACACCAACTTTAATACGTTAAAATACGAGCTTCAATAGGTGAACAACTTAACATGTTAATATAAAAACTAAGCAAACTAAAACACCAATTCTAAAAACCAACTTTAATAGGTTAAAATATCAACTCGAATTAGTTAAAATACCAACTTTAATAGATTAAACACCAACTTCAAATAGGTTAAAATAGGTATAGCATGTGCATTTGTTTTATAATTTTAAATGTTAGTGGGATGTGCTTGGAGAGTCGTCTTTATAAGAAACAGTCTCTCATGAGACTAGCTGTATAATTTTGGATGGAAGAGAGAATGCATTCATATGGGTGGAGAGAAGAATGGGCTAATTTTGGTGGAAATGCTAAAGGCAAACTTACTTTAGGCAAATCTAAACTAGTTGCAGGTAATAATGGAGTGTTATGAGCAAGATATTTTTATGAAACCTAAACCCGGATCCATCAAATTAATATGAATTCTGATCCGACTTGGATTCTTCGGGTCTAAAAAATTGGATTTAAACCTATCAAATTGGATTTGGATCCACGGATTCGGGCCGAGTCTAGGATCTATAGACATTTCTACTCATAGTCTTCAAACACTTTGGAACTAAGAGCCTTTGCGAGGATATCAACAATATGATCTTTTGTTCCAATGTTTTCTTCTTGATTCTATTTTATAAAATGACGATCCATTTCAACATGTTTTGTTTGATTATGTTAAACGATGTTTTCTGAAATATGACTGCTTTATTTTTGTGGTTAATATGGTAGATTTGTGAAAAACCAAGCTCGGTCATTAATTTCCAAAGCCATAGAATCTTAGTGACTCTTTTAGGTATTCTTTTAAATTCTCTTTCAGCATTCGACAGAATAACAACTTTTTATTTTTTACTTTTTCAAGTAACTAAATTTCTACCAACAAATGTGAAGTTTCTTGAGGTGGATTTCCTCCATCGCTATCACCTGCCTATATGCATCTGTATGTGCTAATAATTCACAATTTTTATTTGTTTTATAGATATACATTCACCACTAGTTCCTTTTAGATATCTAATGATTCTCATAACAACCTCAAAATGTTGAACCTCGGAAAAATGTTTAAATCCACACATAACCCTCCAACATCTGCAATATGTAATCTAGTATAAGATAAATAGATGAGCTTTCCTACTTTTCTTTGATATTGATCTTTGTCAATAAGAGTAGCTCCGTCAATCGTTTCTAACCTGTGATTAACAACGATAGGATTTTTTGCAAGTTTGTAATGGATCATAAATGGTTTTGCAAGATCTAAGATATATTTTCTTTGATTGATTAAAATCCCATTTTTTCATCTAAGAACCTCAATCCCAAGGAAATGTTTCAGATTCCCTAGGTTTTCCTTTCAAATTCTTAACATAATTTTCCATTTAAATTTGTTATGTTTTTTTCATCATTTCTGTTAAATTGATGGTATTTCATAGGGGTAAATTTGTTAAAGAAGGTGATGATGTTAGTTATGTTGGTGGTTCTGTTCATAGTGGGATAGTTGCACCTATAGTTGATTACTACGTCACTTATGTGTATGAGATTGTGAGAAGGACACTGGGACTGAAAGCACCATTTTAAGCTATACTATAAAGAGGAGGGTAAAAGTCTCAAAGAGGGAAAGATACTAATAAAGAATGAAACTGATTCTTTATGTTATTTAGGTACTTTGGATGTTAATACAAGATTTATTACTTTATATTTGGTGATGGATAAAGGGAGCCCACATAAGGGGACCACCAAAAAGAGGAATCTTCCTAGGAGAAGCCCAAGATATTTGACCCCATCCTCTAGTAGACCCCATGTGCATAGTCCACCTTGTACTACCTATACACAAAACCCCACACTTGATGTTGAGGTATTGGAGGTATTAAACGTTCCCCCACTTACTGTCTCTCAACCACCTCCTACATCTAAACCAAAACCATTTCACCCTCTTTCATTCGATAGATCAAAGTTGCCTATTAGAAGAAAGAAATCTAACACACCTACATCCAAACCACCACCCCCTCCACCAACTCAAACTAGATCTACACCAAGAGCCAAACATGTTGTAAGGAGAAGTGCTACACCTTTGAAAAAGAGTTTCAAACCAATTTATCAACCTGTAGCTGACCCAAAACCACCTCCTCCACCTGACCCATCACCTATTGTTGACACAACACCCACAACTGAAGCACAACACACATTACCCCCTCCACCTTCTCCTGATGCAACACAACCCACCACAGATCCAACACCCCTCCACCTAAATCAACTATAGATCCAGCACCCCCTCCACCTAAATAACTAGTAAAAAAAAAAGTAAGTAAACCCAAAAAAACAAACTAATAAGAAGAAAATTCAATCAAAGTGCAAGGGTAAGCAAAAGATTAAGACTAAGCCCAAAGCAAGAAAATTGGTGTTTGAGGATGATTCATGTGATGAGTCTGACATAGATCTTGAGGATGGCAACTTTGATGATAGTGTAGATGCAGATTTGTTCTCTGAAAAAGTTGGAGAAACTATTATAGATGACATAAATAGGGCTGCATCAAAGGGTTGGTTTAGTCAAGTTGAGAAGGATGTGGGTAAGAAAGTTTCTGATGAGGAGAAAGATTATGCTTCTGAGGAGCTATTATCAGAGGATTTAGAAGAAGGAGGAAGAAGGTATCCAGTCTTTAATCCCGAGACAGAATTTGGTAGGAAAATTAACTTGAAGGCTGGTTTGATTTTTCCAAATGTTGAGATTCTTAGAATAGTAGTTCAGCAGCATGCTGTAGAAAATAAATATAAATTCTTTTCTTTGCATAACAATAACAAAAGATTTGATGCAATTTGTGTTGATAGATGTGATAAGTGTCCATGGAATAAGAAACGTTCTGTGAAAAGTACGTGTACATGTAACAAGAAAGTAGTTTTTTTAATTCATGCTAGCAAATTAAGGGAAGAAGAGACAATGCAGATAAAGACGTGTAGGTTAGAACATCAATGTTGGAGTAAGCACCATACTAAGAAGATTACTAGCAAATTCTTGGCAGTAAAGGTATCTTGAAGTGTGGAGAAGATATCCAGAGTGTGATCTAGTGAAGGGCCTTCAAAATAATGTAAAAGAAGATTATGGCATTGTTGTGAGTTACAACAAATGCTGGTATGCAAGGGCTAGAGCCAAGATAATGCTATATGGTGATGGTGCAAATTAGTACAGGAAGGTGCATGACTATGCAACAACTGTTTTAAAATATAATCCAGGTAGCACAACCTTGGTTGGTGTATTGACAAGTCTTGAAAAACCTGTGTTTCAGAAATTGTTTATGTGTTTGAAGCCTGTGTTCGATGGCTTTTTAGCTGGCTGTAGACCAATTGTAGGGCTAGATGGTTGTCACTTAACTGGCGCTTACCCTGGTATTTGTCTAACAGCTGTGGGTAAGGATGAAAATAACAATATATACCCACTGACATGGGCTGTAGTTGATGTTGAGGAGTATCAAACCTGGGGTTGGTTTTTGACACATTTGAAGGATGCTTTGGGAACAAACACAGGCAAGGGGTATACTTTCATGTCAGATAGACAAAAGGGTCTCATCAAGGGTTTGGAAGACATTGTACCAGAGGCTTCATTAAGGTATTGCTGGAGACACCTTTTGAGCAATTTTAAGCAGAGATGGAGTGGTGAGGCTTTTAAGTTTGTACTATGGGCTGCAGTAAAGGCTACAACACAAGTTGATTTTATTTTCAATTTTACTTTGTGTGTTTTTTATTGGAATTTAATAACATAAAACATTTATTTTTTGTCTTGTGTTAGAATAAGTTCAAGGAAAAGATGAATGAGCTGAAGAAGCTAAGTAATGAAGCACATGACTACATGGCCTCCATACCTCCTAGTGCATGGAGCACACATGCCTTTGACACCAACTGCAAATCAAACATGCTGCTAAACAACATGTGTAAGTCTTTCAACCTTGTTCTAAAGCCTACTAGGGACAAGCCCATCCTAATACACATGGAATGGATGCGAAGGTATATTATACAAAGGCATCACAAGAAGAGATAAGGTGTTTTGGCCTTGGAGGGTGGCCTTTTGCCCTATGTAAAGAAGTAGTTTGATCGGGCCACTGAAGCATACAAAGGCTGTGTAGTAAGGGTTGCAAGCAGCACCCTTTTTGAGGTGGACTACAAAGAACACACATGTCCAGTAGACTTGGTTGAGAGGTCTTGCACATGCTACAGGTGGCAACTAATTGGATTCCCTTATCATCATGCCTACGCAACAATTATGGAAAGTAGGGGTAATCCTGAGGAGTTTGTTCATGAGTATTACAGCAAGGCTACCTATGCAAAGGCTTATGCCTCTATTATTAAACACATGCCTGAACCCTATGATTGGGACATAACCCAACATACTCAGCCTGATCTACCACCATATAAGAAGCTTCATGGCAGACTATCAAAGAAGAAAAGAAGACTTGAGCCTAGTGAAAAGAAAACCACAAAGAAGCAGAAGATGGGGGCTGAAAAGGTAGGGATGGAGGTTAGCAAAAAAACAAGGTGCTCTATGTGCAAGCAATTGGTCACAACAAAAGAAAATGCACAGCTAGTGAGCCAAGTCAAGCCCCTGACTCAAAGGGAAAAGGGGGGGAGACAACTGGAAGATGACCCTTTTGTTGAAAAACAAAGGGTTAAAAGGCTTAGGTCCCAAAGTTCTACACATGTAATGTAATTGTGTGAATGAATGCTTATGTATATGTAACTATGCTTATGTGAATGAATGTTAACATGATTATGTGTTTGTGCAAGGAAGCATCAATTTTTCTCAAGCATCAGCATCAAACTTCTCTCAAGCATCAACAGTTGTAAATGATGTTGAGTATCCAGTCAGCCCTGCTCCTGTTTGTGTTTAGCTTCTGATATGTATATTTAAGTAGGATTATGTATGGTTTTTTGGATGAGCAGTTAGGGAACCTGTTTGTAGTTGTAATTTATGATAAGTAGGAAGGGTGTACTTTTTTGGCTACTGTCCATGAATCATGATTGATTCATTTGTGTTGTTGAATATTTATGATAAGTAGGATTATGGAAGAATCAATCTGAGAATTGCATTCCAAATTGTTAACTTTCAATTACAAAATACCATACATAAGCCATATTCGATTACACAAAACAGGGCATAAATTATAGTGCAATCCATTATCTATTCCTACATAAAATAACTAAGAATCAAAATAACAGCAAGAACTACAACTAGACAATGCATTATCAATCCACATCTCCAAACCCTTTGTTGGTAAAACATCTTCATCATTATTCTATCAGTTGTTGTCTTTCGAATCTTATTGTTAGCCAAATCTAACTTTCTTTGAAAAAAATCAACATCCCTTTGCAGCTTGCTCTTTTCTTCCATTAGCTTCAAGATCACATATTTTTGCCAATTAGTCATGTCATTGTCCACCAACCTGAAGTAGTTGCAACCTCTTGTATTGTTGTGAACATCATAGTCTAGGCAAGCAACAAACCTACGACCTGGATTTTTGGTTGTCCAACCACGTTGAACAGTGACGTCATACCCGTAGTAGCATTCCTTTCGCTTTTAATGGCTTAGAGAACTGAATGACATCTGTAAAAAAAGTTAAATTAGGGTTTGAATTTTAGGAAAATATTTACGAAATTTAATTAAGAAGCAAAACAAAAAAAAATAGGGTTCGGTCTCAACGAACAAAGTAGAAGGAAAAAGGATTAACTTACCTTCTTAAATAATGGAGCCCGTAAAAATGGAGGTGGAAGAGAAAGGAGTTAGGGCAAGGAAGAAGAAAGGGGGTTTTTAAAGAAGCTGGGTAGTTTGGTAGGTTGTTGGGTTAAATGCTAACCAAACTGGGTTAAAACAAAAGAAAGAAGGAAAGTCAACGATAATTTAGGTGGTCAACAGTCATAACCGATCATTTGACCTAAATACTGGTCATTTTTTAAACATGATGGTTGTAATTTGCTAAAAAAACATCAAAACTGTAATTTGCAAAATGCATAAATGTTAAGGCTGTAATTCACAATTAATTTTTCTCGTAATAACAAATAAGTCTGAAAAGTTGACCTAATGCGTTCAACAAAAAAACAATGGAGTTGACTAGTCTCTGAACTCTGTCTGACTACTAATTATAATTATATACACCAAAATTGCTAAGCTTAAATTAAACACCAATTAGAGTCAGTAAATAAAGTGAGTAATTACTAATTAGTAATCAGCATGATTCTTGCTTACAATAACACTGAAAACAACTTCTCACCTCCATTTTTTTCATCTCTTTCTCTCTCTAAATAATTTTCTCTCTCCTCTGCACCTTCTTAGAAAACCCAAACTCCAATCTTTTGTTCTCTGAGCCACCGACCATTATTCCAATTTACACCGCCATTCATCAACAAATCAGTGTGTTTTATCTGATAGGACCTTTACTTCATTTAATTGTTGCTGAGACAAGTTTTGATTTTCTGGGATTTGGTTAAAGGTAACACAGAAAATTACAAAAATTAGGATCCTTAGTTTTTATTTCATTGAATTATTTGACAGAAGTTAATTTTTTGGAAAAAATCCAGAAAATAAAAACAATTTTTGGTTCTTTTTTTTTTTATGGGTTTTTCTTTACATTTAATCATTTTACAGACAGATTTAAATTTTTTAGAGGAAACACATAAAAAAACCCATAATTGGGTTTTTCTGGGTTTTTCATTTCATTCACTCATTTCACAGTTTGAAATATTCAGAGAAAAAAACTTAGAATAGATAATCAATATTTAGTTTTTCTGGGTTTTCATTATATTTTATCATTTTCAATTTTTGTAAACGAAAATACCGGATTTTCTGGGTTTCCTGTATTTGGGTTTTCTGTAAATAATGAAGTATCACATTCTGGTAAAAGCTTAAAAAGTTAAAATTAGTATCTTAGATTTTTCTGGGTTTTTCCTCTAATGGTAAAACAAGAGCAATTTTTTCTTGGGATTTTACTAATAAGTTTGAGATCCCATTTTGCAGAAGTAAAAAATGGCAGAAGTAAAGCAAGTAAGTGGAACTGGGTCATTTTCTCATTCAATGAAGAAAAAGCCTCCTAGCTTTAGTAGCAATGGTGTTAGTTCTTCTTTTAAGCACTTATATGAAGATGTTTTTGTGGGCCCTCTTTCAAACAAAGTGAAATCATCTAATATTTTCATGGAGGATGATTATGCTGAAATTTTCGGGTCCTCGAAATCGAGTGAAGGCCTTTGGAACCTCTCTTATTCTTCAGTTCCAATCCTTGAACTTCCTAAAGAACTAGGGATTGGTAGTAGAGGAGGGAGTATGGATTATGGTGGGGTTTTTGGAGGATTTGATTTTGATGGTGGTAGTAGTAGCTTTGGTTTGCCAGATGGTGAGGAGTTGTTTGATCAATTAAAGAAAAAGGCCAAGACTTCAGTTGAAAATAATTTGCCAAGGTAACATTTTCTTAAAAAGAAAAACTGGAAAACTGAATTAATGAGTAGGTTTTGATGTGCCATTTCTATAGAATGACTGTTCTATGATTGCGATGATGATTTATTGGTTTATGTAGGGGACTCGGATCTTTTGGGATTAAGGCTTTTAACATTATTGTTGTGATTATTCTTGTGTTTGATACACTTTTTATGGTTGTAGAATGATTATTGTTACTGCTTTACGTAGTCGATCTCGACCTTTTTGGATTATTTTGCTAGTAGGTTAATTTCTTTTTAGATTATGGATTAAGGTATTATTTGGGAATAGGTTTATTGCTAGTTGTTTTAGAATAGTGAAAGAACTCCTCTTTTTTTCATCACAAGGTAGGATGATGGAAGGGGAGAGCTAGCTGAGGATTGAACTCATAGACTGTACTTGGGAAAATTGTTACTTTGCTCCAACTGAGACAAGATCGATTTTCTGAAACCCTGTCACATGATTCACTTATTTCCTTGCGAATCGCGAATATAAAAAGCGAATTATGGTCGGTTTTGGGCTATTTTAGGGTCATTTTGAGCGAATTATGAATTAAAAAACGAATTACCCGGCTAATCTTGCTACACTGCTCTAAAGAAAAAGTGAAATAACTCCTAGTTGTAGTAAAATGTATGTTCCTATATGAAAGTTTGTTGATTTACAAGACTTTAGGTTGTTCTGTAATGGAAGAAGGGTTCACTTTTTGTTGATGTGAGTTTAGAAGTCAATCCTTTCTTTAATATTCCGCCTTAATAGAAGTTTCACTTTAAAGTGACTCTTCTGCAAGGATGTTGGCGTGACGAAATGCAAAAAGCAGAAATTTGTTTTGCGATGCCATAAGAATGAAGAGTGATGTATTTACCGGTTCAGTGGGTTTCTGTATGGTTGCTTATGCGTGCATTTGCTTTAGTGTCACATCTGCCCACACACACTCTTGTTTAAGTTGGTGGAAAAGAAATAAGGAGAATTCCTGTGAGATTTTTGAAGCCTGATTTCGTTTCCCTTTCCTTTATAGTGGAAGCATTAGGGTAATCCAAAAATTGATGCTGAACCAATTGTATACAATTGATTTATGCCTTTTTCTATGGGGGTGTGGCGTATGCCCCCTTGAGATATTTTGTCTCATCAACCTTTTTTCGGTTTAAGTCTTGCTTGAATAATCCCGAACTTCCAAGTTATAAAAGATTGTGGGGGCTGAATATAATTGTTCTTTTTGACGGCCTCTTGGGTGTTTATTTTTGTATCGACACTACTCTTTTCTTATTCAAAATTCTCTTATGTTCTTACTTCTTGGCTTTGAATGTCAAAATGCAGAAAAGTTTGTTAATTAATCATTTGGGCTTCTTATTTATGTCAAGTTGACTATGTTTGCAATCAAGCGTCAATCGATTCTATATTTTTGTCATTACAAAGTAAGATTTCGTATATCTGACTTCCAAGACCCAATCCTGTGTAAGGTGTGAGCCATATGGCAGTAGGGTAATGACATTTTGTGGTTTCCTGCTTTTTCATTTATATGTTTATTATATTTGTATATATGTATGTATGTATTTGGACATGAATTCTGTTCCATTTTCGAAGAGCTTATAATATTTAAATTTGCAATTTAGAGGCCATGTACGAACAACAGGAGCTACCAGTCCTGAGAATTCAAGCCAATCTTACGAAAGACAATCAGCTATAAATGGGTCTTGCCAAACATCTGACAATACAAGGCATTTAGAGGCTGCCGACCATGATTTGATGGTGAATGCTACGAATAGTCCAAGAAAAGCTTCTCATGTTCGTTCTTATTCATTGCAAGGAGCTGGTGGTACTCAGAATGCTCAGTCTAGTCAAACACCTGTAATGAAAGATGATATGCTCGACAAAAACTCAATTTTTGAGAAGCAGCAAGGAAAACATTCCAGGCACACTAGTTTGGATCTTGGTGCTAAAAAACAAAATAGTAATTGTGATGCTGGCCTTCAGAACATATTTGGCTTGAGTGGGTCGAATTCAGTTGACACATCTCATGATGCTTGCCAACTCAATAAAGCAGCGACAGATGGGCTTTCTCAATCATTTGACAACACAAAGCATTCCGACCATGAGAGTAATGAAGTGGGCATTGAGACGAGTGGCGGAGAAATACATTCTTCTGATGGTCATCAAACTCATGAATCTAAACTTTCAGCACATGAGCTTGGTCCTACTCAAGAGAGGCTGTCTAGTAAAACATATGTTCTCGACGATGAGACACAACCTGACATAGAAGTTAATCTGTCTAAGGAGCAGACAGAGCATCCACTAAATACAGGCTTGGATCTTGGTTCTAAACAAAATGACGAGTGTGAAGCTGTCTTTTCAAAAGAATGTGGGTTGAGTGAACCAATTTCAGTTGATGCCTCTCATGAATCATCTGAAGCCAGTTGTGTTGCGGGGACATCATATGTTGTGAAGGATGATGCTGAGACTTCAGTTGGTTGTGATGAGATTAAGAAGAAAGCAAGGCATTCCAAGGTGACGAGCATAGATCTTGGTGATTATAAACATTCTTGCGTGCGCCATGACGGGCTTAAGAGAAAACCTCGTCTTGGTGGTTCTTATTCATTTGATGCCTCGCACGATCCTTGTTCTGCTCGTGTTAAAGTACAGTCTTCTATGATGTATCCTTCCTCAAGCCTGCCTAGATTCTTTCCTGTTGAGAACTCTTATAAGGTATCAGAGAACTCAAGCTTCAAGGGTTCTCAACAAAATCGTGATAAAGGGTCTGAAGGTTCACCTCCAGACATTGCTGAGGAGTTAGATGTAAACTCAGCTGCCGCAGTTTCTGCAGCCGCTTTGCAAAGGGCAATTGAAGAGGCGGAAATGAGAATTCGGTTGGCGAAGTCATTCTTGGAGCGTGAAGGTCAAGGCTCTAATATGAGATTCAAGGATACTTTAAAGGTGAAAGTAGCAAAGAAGAATGGGATAGTCAATGAGATAAATAAGTTGAAAAAACATAAGATTCAAGAATATTTTCAAGGAGTAGATAGTGAACTGCAACGTTGTTCTTTGTTAGAGAGAAAACATGTGGTGGTAGCTGCTCAAGGGACTCCAATTTCTGAAGACCGCAAGAAGTCTGTCGAGAATCCGAAACTTACCGACGGAGAAAATGCGAAGGTGTCAAATTCTGTCAGAGGAGAGGAGAAGTGTGAAGTTGGAGAGTGGGAAGCGGCGAAGCACTTCAATCAACTTTTCAGTGGAGTAAAAAATAAATTAGCTTCCTTTATGTCGTGGCAGACTGAGACTGAGAAAAAAGAAGACCCGAAGGAGATTGGTGCAACGATGAAACGTCAGCAGCAGCCTGAAGGAATTGAACATGATCTAAAACACCAGCAGGGTTTTATGATTAAAAAAACTGCACAGAATCCAGACACCGGTAAAAGTGCTGGTGAAGTAATGTACGGGGAAAATAAAATACAGATAGCATCAGATGTAGTGGAGACGGGGAAAAATGGAGTAATTAGGAGCTTCAATGTGAAGAATGATAAAGCTAGATCGGAAGAAAATTTCATTTTAGATACCGCAGAATCTAGCTCAAAAAATTTTCAGTTTTTTGCATTTAGGAATCAGAGATTGTCCGACTTATCTGATTCAGATGTAGAAGAGAAGGGACCCCTAGAAAGCCAAGAGTCTGTGATTATGAATGGACAAGAATCAGTGATAAATGAGGTCCATATTGAACCCTTACCGAATCACCATGAAGAGGCAACGCAGCAGGATATAGATGAGGCATGGCAGGAGGAAGTAGATGTGGCAAGGCTGGAGGAAACAGATGATGCAAAGCGGGAGGAAGCTGATGTGGCAAGGCAGGAGGAAACAGATGATGCAAAGTGGGAGGAAGCTGATGTGGCAAGGCAGGAGGAAACAGATGAGGCAAAGCAGGAGGAAATAGATGAGATATTTGTGACTGAACACTGTAAAACACAAGATATATATAGAATGAGGGACATAGATTATAGCAACGAGGAAAATGACATGACATTTGAGGATTGTTGCTCTTTGGATGGGCATGAGAAAAGCAGTGAAGAGGATATGCAAGGTGAAATGAGTAGGAAGGATGATATATGTGTCATGAATGGAGAAAATGTTGAGATGGTGCATCCCATGGGTGGGCATGATACAAAGGAACTCATTCATGAGAACATCGAGTATGATGGTATGAGTAAAGAGAGCCATTTAGGCTACATTAACGAAGAAAATGATGAGATAGCGGGTAGTTCATATTCTCTTGATGACCATGATGAAAAGAAATTTACGTGTGAAGATGTCAGGCAGAGTGATTTGTGTAAGAATATCCATTCAGGTTCTAGCAATGAAGAAAATAAGGAGGTTGTGAATGACTTTTGCGCACAGGCTGCATATGCGAGTTTTGATGTTCAGGAAGAGGGCAATGGCAGAAGTTCAACTCAGGAATTTGAAGAGAAACCGATCAAACAAGATGAGGATACTGCTGAGAGTATTGATGATGGTGACTGTGAGTTGCTCAAGGAAGGCACAAGCCAGCACAATAACGTTGAGGCTTTGAAAGAAATTAATCTGGCTGGGGAATCATGGAAGAATTCTGAATTCTCAGATGGTGTAAATGAATGTCTAGAGATTGGAAAGTTTCTGAGGGAAACACATCGCATTGAAGACGTTTCTGGTCACACGTACTGGCCGGAAGAAAATGAGATGGTTGATGGAAAAATAAATCACATCAAAGAAAATTCAGGACATACGTATGGGTTGGAGGATTTAAATGAAATTCAGCATCAAGATGATGACTTGGAAGAAACTGCCAAGGAAGCACCTGTTCAAGTTACAAGTACTGCTTCAGCTGACAAGGAAGGCCAACAGAACGAATATGTAATTCTGAGCAAAGCTGACGAATTTTGTGGAACTGATGTGTGCAGTTCTGAGGTTGAACAAGTCGTGCATCCTGATGAAGAGAGTGAGAAGACGATGGACTTAGCTGATATTCACGAGAGAGAAATGGATATACAAAGTCCAATATCAGCTCAAAAGCCAAGTGAGTTGCTTGGAGAAGAGCCTATAGTATCTGCTCAACATACTAGTGGGTTCACTGGTCATGAGCCTCTAGTATCAGCTCAGAAGACAAGTGAGTTGATTGAAGAAGAAACTCCAGTATTACTTCAGAAGGAAAGTGAGTTGAAAGGAGATGAGCCTATGTTGTCATCTATGTCAACTGAACGTGTCATGGAACTCGATAGGAATGAGATTGAGGAGGTCGGTAATGTTGTCATTGGGAAGCATCATGATAGTGAGATTGCTACTTCTGCACAAATGAATGTTGATGTAAAAGGGGTGGATCCTGAATCCCAGGAAAAATTTCAATATAGAACCGACATTTTACGTGAATCAGGAGACAACGTGCATGTGGAGGAATTGAATACGGCTGAACAGGATGCGGAGACGTCTGGCGTTGAAGCAGTTCACAGGAGAAGAAGATGGTTTGATAAAGGTGGGAGCATCGCGAAAGCTGAGCGGCCAAGCATTCTGGAAGGTTATACGGTAGATTCAGAGATAGATCAGGAGGTTTTGGATGAATCTGAATCAGCAGGAAGTGTTGAAATCCATGCTGGTAAGCTAGACCACCTTAGTGCAGAGGTTACAACTGCTAGAGAAGGTGAGATTTCTTCCAATCAGGATGTTAGCAAAACAAAGGTCGAAACAACTCCAACGAGGAGAAGATGGTTTGTCCAGAAAGGGAAAGAGGGATTATCTGAGCCTCGGTCTCTCTTTCAGGATATTGAAGTAAATTTGGACCCCCCTGAAAGCATGAATGAGTCAATATTGCACAATACTGTCTCTGAAAACGCCAAAACTGGAGAGTTTTTGAATGCAGCCAAGATTGGAATGACAGTTGATGGGGTAAAAGGCAAGGAGAGTGTGGAAGTAACTCCTAGAAGGAAAAGATGGTTTGAAAGTGGAGATAGAGAAGGGACAAGTAAGCAAGTAAAATCGGAAGAAGATTTTGGGTTGAGTATGGAAATGGATCAGGAATCAAAAGCAAAAGTGGTTGCTGAGAAACTTGGAAAATTTGATAGCATGTTCATTCCACAGGAGAGAGATGGTGCACACAAAAATGTGGATACAGTAAAAGAACAACAAATTGATATGGATAAAGTGAACAGGAGAGACAAGGAGAAAGAAAAAGAAAAAATCGCAGTTGAGAGGGCAATTCGTGAAGCTCGGGAGAGGGCATTTGCTGAAGCCAAGGAAAGGGCAAGAAGAGATGCAGCGGATAGACCAAGTATGGAGGGGCGTCAGAGAGCTGTATCTGGACCTCAAGAGAAGGTGGGAAAATTTTCTTCTGAAGCCACTTCATTTTCAGAAAAGATTGCGGTGGAAGCAAAACTCAAAGCGGAACGTGCTGCTGTAGAACGAGCAACTGCAGAGGCTCGGGAGCGTGCATTGCAGAAGGCTTTGTCAGAGAAAGGTTCTCAAAGGTCAAAGGTACTGGCAGGAAAAAATTCTTTTGAAAATGTTTATGAATTTTGCTTCAATATGATGCCGTGTCTTTGTATACTGACTTACTAACCGTTTTTTTTTTTTAATATTTTTTTTAACTTTTTGCTTTTGACTTACTAAACGTTGAATCTGCTTCAGGAGCCAAAACATCAGGGTTCAAAAAGTTCAGATTTTTCATTCAATAGTGGTATGTCTTTTGAAATTGTTAAAGTCATCATGTACTTGGATTGCTTATGGGAATTATAGCCTTGAACTTGGTAGTGTATTTATTCCGTCGAGTTCTACATATTGCAGATGAATTTGATGGAGCTTATGTTGAATCATCTCAAAGGCGTAAAGCCAGAATGGACAGGCAGTCACGGACAGTGGAACGAGCAGTATGATTTTGCTCTTTCTCTGGTCATGAAAAACAGATAACTGGATTTGTGTATCATTATATGATGATTTTGAACCCTTTTTTGACAGGCCAAGGCTCTTGAAGAGAAGAACAAGCGTGATCTTTTAGCTCTAAAGGAGCAAACTGCCAAAAATGTAAGAAATTATTTAGTAGAAATGTTTTTGGCTTTTGACTGCAATTATCAGATTAATTTTCTTATAAAAATTGTCCTCGACTTCTTTCTTTTGAAGCTATAAGGCTAGTCAATTCCTTTCGACCAATGGTCACTTCAATAAAAACAACCTCCTTTTGATGTTATCAATGTTAACTGATGCTCCATTGGAAGCTTTGGTTACTTAGGCTAACTGCTTATGATGAATCTGCAATTAAAGTATCATGATCCTCTTTTTGTTACAGATGTTGGCGGATTCCTTGGACGCTGAGGTCAAAAGGTGGTCCACTGGAAAGGAAGGAAACCTGCGTGCACTGCTTTCGACACTACAATATGTGAGTAGAATATAATCTTGATATTTGTATGATTCTTCAATGTGTGCATTATGTGGCTGTCATATAACTGCTTCACTTTACCTATCTTTGTTTCTCTGAAATTATCTTGACTCTTATCAAGTCTACACTTTATATGCATGGGGTGGGGGTGGGAGTAGGGGTAGGGGTGGGGCAGGCAATAGGGATAAATATAAAGGGCTGAAATGGAAATAAAATGAAAGGAAATCTTCGTTTACAGTCTTTTATGATTTTTTCCATGTGCTGCTTTTCCGCATTTAGGCTTTTGCTGAGAGTTGTAACTTTTCTTATGCTGTCCATTTGGGAACATGATTTTCATTATCTGATGGTAGTTTCGCGATATCTTACGCGTGCAGGTTTTGGGTCCTGATAGTGGGTGGCAGCCAGTTCCCCTCACTGATTTGGTGGCATCGACTGCTGTCAGAAAAGCTTATAAGAAAGCAACTCTGTGTGTTCATCCTGATAAACTGCAACAAAGAGGTGCAACCATCCAGCAAAAGTACATATGTGAAAAGGTTTTTGATCTTTTAAAGGTGTGTTTTTTGATCATTCCCTTTTACTACTACCCCATTTTCTTTTTCTTAAGATGATTGCAGTAATTTTCATTAGGCAACGTAAACATTACAATGACACTTTTGCCCTCTTGCTGCTATATTTGTCGAAAAGTTAAAAAAGGTTATCAGATGTATAAGTATCTGATACTTTGATTGTTGGTATGTGCAGGATGCTTGGAGCAAATATAACCCTGATGAGCGTTAATGTAAATCTGCATTTATTAATCATGTCATGTAATCCTTTTACGTCAAAATAATGGCTTGGAAATGCAATGACCCGAACAGATATGGTGGCAGAAGGATCAAGAAAGAAGAGGAAGATGATATTATAAAAGAAAAGGATTGAGGTAAAATACAATAAGCTGGTTTTAGAGTAACAGGGACTCCTACCAAAAGGTACTTCTCAAAATTCAACTTACTGTACTATTATTTGCTCAGCTATGTATAACACTAGATTTGTACTACGGTACCCATCCTACTTCCCGTACATTCTAGTACATTTATTCCCCCCTAGAATATTCCCTATTTCATTTATAAGCGAAATGTCGAAAATTCTTCAATTACGCTGCCACCTCATTGCTTGCATTTAGCTGATTTTTGTGCTGCCTCCTTTTGTATGTGATCTAGCGTTTCTCCTTGTGGAAGGGCATAGCAATACCCCCGACGTGAAGCTTCACCTTGTCCTCAAGGTGGGAATGAGGAAAAGCTTGATCAATTAAAGCATATGTCTCCCACGTGGCCTTATGAATCGGCATATAAGCCCACTGGATTAAGACCTCCAAAATTCCAAGCTTGATTATAGCGCCAATCCAGTAGGACTTCTGGTTGTGCTTCCAACTCCAATGACTCACAAAGTTGATTTCGGCCAACTTCAGTTGAGACACATGAAAAGTAGGATACGAAGGATAAGTTCATAGGCTGCATTACCCACTTTCTTGCGAAGCTAACTTCTCATTGTGTTTGCGAGCAACATATTTTTGTCATAAAATTGAGAATACTTCGTCTCCAATATTTAAATCTTTCTTGGTCTTTATTAACTTTCATGATTTGTATTCATCCAATTTAGCATCCCTCTTCTGAAGAATTTCTTCCAAACTACCAAGGGTTGTAATTTCTTCCATGTTTTAATTTAGCTTTTACTAGAGCAGTGAATAGATGTTTGAGGGCGATGAAGTGGGCATATATGATAAGTCGATCAGAACTACCAATATGTATCCTTCCCTTCTGAATCTGGCAATCCTTCTATAAAATTCATTGAAATGTGTCTCAAGACATGGTTCGAAATCAATAATGGCTGCAATTAAGGATGACAATGGTTTGGATCTGGACCAAGTCATATAGACCTGAATCTAAATTCGTTTCTTGGGCAAGATTAGATCTGGATCCGCTGGTCTAAATTTTTAGGATCCGGATTTGTGGATATTATGAATCCAATATCGGATACGGGTCCAAAACGAGTTCAACTTATTTTGGAATGTTTAATATGTATATTGCATCGTATTGGGATTGCGATAGAGTTGTTTCATTGATTAATGATAATATATATTGGGACATTTGTACGACTACCATTTGATATTTAATAATGACAACATATATATCCAATTATTAATTTGAGGGAATGAGAACGCCAGCAGATCGAATCTTTACCCATATACCTACTTTATCAAGAGGTCGTCACTCCAAATAAATAATCAAGGCCAGCAGAGTAGTCTTAGGTAATCCTAGTGTACGCACATCTTCTACTTGGATCACAACAAATAGAAGGAAGATCAAACATCCTATCAAGTAGCAAAAATAATAATACATGTCGGCAGCTATACTAACCAAACATGGCAACTTGTTCATCATTCTTATACTTGGATGACAACAAATATAAGAGATTTATTTCCCTTGTGTTACACTTTACGTGATTTAATATATTTTAACAATTAGTCGCGAGCACACAAACATATTATCAAACATACATTATTTATTTTATTTTACGATCGTAATTTTTCCAACAAATATATATCTGAAAAATATTCAAATTGTAATCTCATTTGTCAAATCACCATTTTAAAATTAGTTGGCGCCAACAAAAATTAATATTGTTTCTGCGTAGAAATCGAGTTAAGTCTCCCTGACCGGAAGGTGTCGCTTCTAATACGACCACGGTTGTTTAGAATGTCTGAAGAACGGAGGGGTGGCATAATACCTACAAAACGAACATAGTTACTTGTCCGGGGGCTGTTTCCCCGAAAGCCCCTCCGACGCTCAAGTCAGTGGTCGGTAATGAAACGAGTGATAAATGCTAGAGAGAGAGAGTAATTGTAGAGAAAGAGAGAGAGAGCAAAAGTGTACTATAAATGGCATTGAGTGCGGGTATTTATAGAGCAATAAATGACCTGGTTGGCTGTCCTAGGGGTATCTTTGTAATTTCGCCACAGGATGCGCTTTGCTGAGGCGTTGACTAGGCTGTTGGGCCTTTTGACTTTGCCCATGAATTCGGGGCTGGTTGACCCCATAACATTAGCCCCACGCACAGAGGGCGTCGAACGCGAGCGTTGGCGGGCTTTGTGCAGAAAAATCCAGAGCCATGATGACCTTTGGGGGCTAAGTATTGTGTTGCCTCGACTGTAGGAATTCGGCTACAGTGTCCGAATACTTGATGGCCGAATAGGTGATTAACTGAACAACAACACTTCCTCGAGGTGTCCGAATACTATCTTGGCCGAATTAGATATGACCGAATAGGGGCACTCCCTTTCCTTGGGGTGTCCGAATACATCCTTAAAGTGGCCGAATAGGATATGGCAGAATAGGAGCACCCCTTTTCCTTGGGGTGTCCGAATACATTCTCAATGTGGCAAAATAAAGGCACCCTCTTCCCTTGAGGTGTCCGAATACATTCTCAAAGTGGCAGAATAGGATATGACAGAATAGAGGCACCCCCTTCCCTTGGGATGTCCGAATGCATTCTCAAAGTGGCAGAATAGGATATGGCAGAATAGGGGCACCCCCTTTCCTTGGGGTGTCCGAATACATTCTCAAAGTGCCAGAATAAAGGCACCCCCTTCCCTTGGGGTGTCCGAATACATTTTCAAAGTGGCCGAACACATACATAGTCGAATAGGAACACCCTTCCTTCATCATGGGGTGGCCGAATACATACTTGGCCGAATAGGGACACCCTTTCTTCATCATGGGTGCTCGAACACATGACTGGCCGAATAGGAGCACCCTTCCTCATGAGGGTGTCCGAATACATGACTGACCGAATAGGAGCACCCCTCCTCCTGAGGGTGTCCGAATACATGACTTGCCGAATTGGAGCACCCCTCCCGAGGGTGTCCGAATACATGACTGGCCGAATATGGGAACTCCACTGTCACCAAACACTACAAAAACAAATCAAGATGGCTTCAATCCGTAGCGAAGAGTGGCTACGGCATGGCTACGGATGTCAACAGTCGCCAGACTTGGCTACGGCTATATCCGAAGCCATACCGAAGCCATCCCGTAGCCATAGCTTGGCTACAGATTTTTCCACAGATTCCATTGAAATGTAAATTCAAAAAATCACAATATGACCGTTGGTGGTCTATAAATTGAGATGCATCCATTTTTTTTTGCATTCGAAGTATTTCATCGGTCTAATTTCGTTTCACAATAATTTTAATTTCCACAAAAAATTATTGTTTTTGTTGATTTGAAGAACAATAATCACATAAATTGCAGGTATGATTTTTTACTATTTAATTACTTTAAGTTGTCATGCTTATTATTGTTTAAATTTAATTTGTTTTCCTATTTTTTTAATTGATTTTTGTTTTTGTTTTTGTTTTCCTAATACTTAGATACATAAATATAGTTTAAATTTATTCAATAATATTTATTTATTATCATAGGTTATTTGTTATAATGGCGGATGATGATGAATATTTTTTATACAATAGAAGTTGGATGTATAACAAACAATTTGATGATGGGGCATATAATATAAAATTCTTGCAAGGGGTTGAAGCTTTTCTTAATTTCGCTATCAGTAAAAGTCAAAGTGCGGAAATCAGATGTCCATGTGTTAAATGTAAAAACTCTAACTATATAAAACCGAATGAGGTGAGAGATCATCTTTTGCGAAAGGGTTTCGTTGGGGATTATTACGATGGGGCATATAATGCATTTGTTTGTGAGGAAAAGCAGAATACTTCCCTTGTGAGAAACCGCGTGGAAAATCCATACACGCGTATGGTGCACGATGCTGCTGCAAGTGCATTCCCATAAACATACCACAACTTTTTACCCCAACACGATAGCCCTCAAAATGATTTTCCATCTGAGGAACATTCACCTATTGATTTATTCGAAGAACCGAACTCTCAGGCAAAAAACTTTTTCTAAATGTTAAGGGCCGCCAACAATCCACTTTATCCTGGATGTCTAACCTATTCTCAAATGTCTATGATTGGGCGAATGACGAATTTGAAGACTGATTATCATTGTCTTGAAAGATTGTACGATGAATTTTGTGCGATTCTGCAGGAGGCTTTACCGCAACCAAACTTGATGACAACCGGGTTTTATGACACAAAGAAGCAGATAGCGGCGCTTGGATTACCTGCAGAAAGGATTGATTGTTGTATTAAAGGATGCATGATCTATTGGGGTCGTACAATGAATTTAAAACGATGCAGGGTATGTGGAACAACAAGGTTTGTAAAGGATGATGAAGGGAATCGACGTATCCCTAGGAAACAATTTTTTTACCTTCCCATAGGTCCAAGGTTACAAAGATTGTATGCCTCAAAGGTTACTGCTGGTGAGATGAGATGGCACCATGAGCACTACAGAGAAGCGGGGGAGATGTGCCACCCATCAGACTTAGAGGCGTGGATCACTTTTAACACCAAACATCCAGAATTTGCCGCTGAGACGAGAAATGTGAGGCTCGGTCTATGTACGAACGACTTCAATCCATTCGGGAACTCGGGACGACAATACTCTTCATGGCCTGTGATTTTGACACCTTACAACCTCCCTCCGTGGATGTGCATGAAAACCCCTTACATGTTCCTAACAGTGACTGCTCTTGTCCCTGAAAATCCAAAGCAAAACATTGTTACTTATGATGTGTCCACAAGGAGTAACTTTTGTCTTAGAGCAGCTTTGATGTGGACAATTAGCGACTTTCCCGCATATTCAATGTTATCGGGTTGGAGTATCACACGGCAAAAATTCATGTCCTTATTGTGGTACTGATTCTAAGTCATTTTATCTGAAAAACAGTAGAAAGATGTGTTGGTTCGATTGTCATCGAATGTTTTTGCCTGACCGTCATCCATTTAGGAGAGATAGAGTTAATTTTATACCTGGTGTTCAGGAGGCGGGACATGCCCCACGTACTCGCGTTGGTGTTGAGTTACTTGAGGACCTAAACATGTATGGTATGAAGAGGGTGTACGAGAATGGCGCACACGAATACAAAGATTTAAAGAGAAGCATAGTTTGGGATTTTCCATACTGGAAAACCAACATGATTAGACATTGTGTTGATGTGACGCATATTGAAAAAAACTTTTTTGATAACATTTTCAATACGGTGATGCGTGTGAAAAAAGGAACAAAGGATCATTTTGCAGCTCGTTATGACTTACGCAACCTTAATATGAGGAAAAGCCTTCAACCTAGAGGAAATGCAATTCCGATAGGTACATACACCCTAGATGATAGACGAGTTTATGCGCTTCTTGACTGGATCAAGAGTTTGAGAATTCCAGATGGTTATGTTTCCGACTTAGCTAGGAATATTGATATGGGCAAACACTCAATCTTCGGGATGAAGAGCCACGATGGCCATGTTTTCATGCAACGCCTCATTCCTATTGCTTTTTGAGAATTGCTACCTTTGCCGATTTGGGAGGCTCTAACTGAGTTAAGTTTATTCTTCAAGATGTTGACTTCCCCGAAACTAAAAACGGCAAAGATGAGTACATTAGAGGAGGAAATACCAGTAATACTATGCAAAATGGAGAAAAATTTCCCCCCCTCCTTCTTCAACTGTATGGAGCACTTGCCTATTCACTTACCTTACGAGCCAAGAGTAGCTGGACCAGTCCAATACAGGTGGATGTACCCATTTGAAAGGTACTTGCGTAAATTATAAGTAAGTTTTTCATTCGTTATTATCACTACATATTACATCATTTAAATACGATAATGTGCAGGTATCTACGACATTTGAAGCTCAATGTGAAGAACAAGGCGCACGTTGAAGCATCAATCTGCAATGCATATCTCACTGAAGAGGCTTCGCATTTTGTGTCTCATTATTTCGAGCATGAGATACGCTGCAAATTTAGGAACCTACCTATGCATGATGATGGAGGTTATAATAATGACAGATCAGGTATTCTTTCAATCTTTACCCACCCGATCAGATTCCATGGAAAGGGGAAAAAGATACAGCTGACTGAGGGTGATCTTAAAATTGCACGTCGGTATGTTCTAATGAATTGTCCAGAGGTTGACCCCTATCTGAGAGAATTCACTATAGGGCTACGTTCGAAATATCCAACATTTTCAGAGGAACAAATCAATGCTATCGTCGAGAAGGATTTTCCAAAATATTTCCATTTTTTGGTAATTTAACTTATTTATTAAGAATATATGTGTGCTAAATTTATTAATAATTAATTTATTCATCTATTTATTAATCATCTTTGTTTTACAGGGTAGCAAAGGTCGTCTTCAAAACCATCCAAATGGTCATATATTAAAGGATATGGCAGAAGGACCTTTAATATATGCTCAGAGTTATAACATTTGTTATGTAAACGGCTATAAATTCCACACTAACAAGCATTCCACGAGAAAAGCGGCAGACAACAGCGAAGTGTGTGTGAAGGCCAAGGATGACAGTCTAGATGGAGATGATTTCTTTGGTCGCCTTGAAGAGATAATAGAGCTTGAATGTCCAGCTATGCCAATCAAGAGAGTGACCATATTCAAATGCCAATGGTTTAATCCAACACGTTCAAGACGGGGAGCCGGTACACGTGTTCACGAACGCTACCAAATAGTTGACGTCCACATTTGTCGCTTCTGGGGAAAGTATGACCCATTTGTCCTTGCTAGTCAAGCTTTTCAAGTTTATTACATGTCGTATTCTAGTTTAAGACAAGACCTACAAGATTGGGATCCTCGCATCGATGCGGAAGTCAAACATGCCTGGAACTCACGTTGTGCTCTACGTTATCGCGATAAAATGACCAAGTTGCGCTCTAAATATAGAAAATTTAAAGAGCAGCAAGTGAAAGAGAGGAGCAGGAAGAAGAACAAGATGAGCAAGGGGAAACACATGCGGTGGAGTTTACTCCCAACATGCCCTCAAATGTTTGGAGTGCATGGAAAGATACTTTTGACTCCACATACTTTAAAACCAAAAACGATCAAGCAAAGGTTAACAGACGTCGGGGTGAGCCCAATGCGAGACCACTTCCAACTTATCATGGTGGTGGATTGTCTGTTGCTCGATTGCGCGAGCAGATGGAAATTAATTTTTTTCCTTTTGAGTTAATAAGTATTATTTTTTTTTAATATTTTTTTATTATTAGGCCAAAGATTCTGGAGATGTGGATTTAATTCCACATAGCATGTTGGTTGGCACTAAGGGTGTGCGAGGGGATGGGGGTGAGCGATTGCTTATCACTGATATCGACAAACAAATCGATGTAAGTTAAATTTAAATATTGTATTATTCATAATTAATATTATACTTTTTAACAATTCTCTTTTTTGTTTTGGCAGAAATTGTACAAGGACCTTAATGATGAGGATCTCAAGAAGGGTAAGACACCGGATCTCAATAAAAATTACCTAAAGGCGGTTGACTTAGTTGCCAAAAAGAAAAGGGCATCGTCTAGGGTGTATGGTCTAGGGTCTTCCGATGAGGTTTTCTATCTTGAAAGCTCTATTTTCCACACTCCTCAAGCTGACATAAGGAGAGAACTTGATGAGCTCCATTCTGCCACTAATGAGTTTAGAACGTACATAAATGTTCAAATGAACGAGAACAACCCAAGTGCTAATGAGTTGCGAGATATGCGAAATGAATTAACATCAATGCAAGAGCCATTAGACGACTAGAATCTCAACTTTCTGGAGAATCTAGTCGTGCGGGTGAAGCAAGTGGTTTGGGCGCTCATGGTGGAACTACTGGTGCCTCTCATGGATCTCATAACTTGCGTGCTTCAGGTGGTTCAGGAGGATATCGTATTAGGCGTGGTGGTGGAAATGGTGGCAGTATTAGATGATTTGGAAAGTTCAATATCTAGTCAAAACAATTTCTAATTAAATTTAGTTATTTTATAACTTTTGTAATGTATTTGTGAATATTTTCTTTATTTATATATTTAGTTTGAAAACGAAAAAAATATAATTAGTTAATTATATTTTTTTATCGTACATATTTTATTTGTTATTTTAGTTTTGTTGGTTTTATTTTTTTATTTATTGTTATTTTAAATAAAATAAAACTTAAAATCTAAATTATACACTCCCATCAAAAAAAATTAAATTATAAAATCTTAATTTTTAATAATTAATATTAAAATTTTATTAATAAATAAATAAATAAATAATATTAAAATATTACTATTAAATAATAAATAATAAATAATAATAATTGCATAAAAAAGCTAGGCAATAAATATGGTGTTAGAATGGCTACTGATATGTAATCTGACGCAAGGGATGGCTTCGGAATGGCTACGAAAATTGACAATGGCTACACCACTTTTGGCTTCGGCTTCTGACAGTAGCCATTCCGACGCCAAAAGGGTGATGGCTTCGAAATGACTTCGATTCTTTGCCGAAGCCATCTTGTTTTTTTTTTGTAGTGAAAGGGAGGTCGAGTACGATAGTGACCGAATGAGTGCACCTCTCCTTGGGCTAATGAACCCCAAGGACACTTGGGCAAATGAGCCCCAAGTATGAAACAGTGTTCGGACCCCTATGGAGTCCATCCATGGAAGCGACCGAATAGGAGGAGCTAATGAGCCTCAAGTATTAAATAGTGTTCGAACCCCTCTGGAGTCCATCCATGGAAGGGGCCGAATAGGGGGAGCCAACCAACTCCTGAGGTGTCCGGCTCCTGTATGAGGGGCTAATGAGCCTCAAGTATGAAACAGTGTTCGGTCCATCCATGGAAGGGGCCGAATAGGGGGAGCCAACCTCCTCCTGAGGTGTCCGACTCCGTTATGAGGGGCTAACGAGCCCCAAGGACACTTGGGCTAATGAGCCCCAAGGATGAAGCATCTATGGAGTCCATCCATGGTAAGGGCCGAATAGGATACGTACCTGCCGAGTAAGGCAGGTGCCGAATAAAGTGAGCCACCCTCCTCCTGAGGTGTGCGACTCCTATATGAGGGGTAGAGTTGTTCATGGGCGGGCTACCCGCCAGGCTCGACCCATCCGGCTCGAAAAACGGGCGGGTATGGAAAACGTTTTTAAAAAAAATTTAAAGTTTAGACGGGTAATACCCGCCCGCCAATATAAATGGGCGGGTATCGACACCAAAAAAATACCCGTGGGTATACCCGCCCGCCCACTTAGTTTAATATATATTATTCATTATATAATTAACTTTATTAATTATTAAACAAGCATTACTACATAACTCATACCCAACTTTAGTAATTAATACTCATACTCTACTTTAGCTTATTACTCTTGTACTAGCCTTAGAGTTTGCTTCTTTTAAACTTTAAAATTTCTAATTATATCGTCTACAGTGAATATTTTAACCCTCAAAGTACTCAAGCAGTCGACTATCAAAGTTCAAACAAGTAGCCGACTCCACCGTCTATATTCAATATTCATGTGATTTGTGTATTTTGAGACTTTATATATTTTGAGTATTTTAGAAAATGTATTGTATTTTAATTGTTACTAAAACTTAGCTTTATAATATTATTTTTATTTTTGATTTTTATATAAGAAATACCCGCCTACCCGCGAGTCCCGCCTGCTTTAAAAATGGGCGGGTAGCCACAAAAAAATATGCCCGCAAATGCGGGCGAGGTTTTAAATATTTGAGTCCGCAGGTAGAATTTTCAGGTGCTACCCGCCCAAGCCCGCCCATGAACAACTCTAATGAGGGGCTAATGAGTACCAAGGACACTTGGGCTAATAAGCCCTAAGGATGAAGCATAGTTCGGACCCCTTTGGAGTCCATCCATGGAAGGGGCCGAATAGGATGTGTACCTGCCGAGTAAAGCAAGTGCCGAATAGAGGGAGCCACCTTCCTCCTGAGGTGTTCGACTCCTATATGAGAGGCTAATGAGCCCAAAGGACACTTGAGCGAATGAGCCTCAAGGATGAAGCATAGTTCGGACCCCTTTGGAGTCCATCCATGGAAGGGGCCGAATAGGATACGTACTTGCCGAGTAAGGCAGTTAGGCAGGTGCCGAATATAGTGAGCCAACCTCCTGCTGAGGTGTCCGGCTCCTGAGTGAAGGGCTAATAAGCCCCAAGGAGTAAGGACACTTGGGCTAATGAGCCCTAAATCTCCAAGACTTGTCTTTTTTCTTTGTTGAATCTAAGGGCGTGTAGATGTCTAATGCCCAAATGAATCGTTGGACAATGTCCATGGCCTCTTAATATGCGGTGATATCATGTTCTAGTAACTTCCACTTCAACTTGGGTGTTCCCACACTGTTGATAAGGGCAGGGACCGTGGTTGCATCAGTGGCCCCGCGAATAGATTAAACTTCCTCATGAAACCTTTGGATATAGGAGGTCACAGACTCCCCCTCCTTTTGGATGACGAACATTAGGTGCAAGTTCGATCTCCTTTGCCTCTTGGAGGCGACGAAGTGATCAAGGAATAAAGTTTCAAGAGTGGCGAAACTATCTACACTCCCAGGTGGAAGGGACGTGTACCAGTTTAGTGCCAGCCCTAATAAGGTAGTAGGGAAAAACTTGCATAGCATTGCATCACATGTAGTGCTTACCGCCATATGGGTACGGTAAGAAGCAATGTGCTTGGCGGGGTCATTTGATCCGTCGAATGGCTTTACAGTTGGTACTTTAACTTTGTTCCGGTTTGTAACAGATAGTATCTTGGCAGAGAGAGGTGTTTTAAAGATGGCAGTGGCCGAGTGAGGATCATCTCTGGCATACTCGTCCCTCCCGTGGTCATACCTTCCATACTCTTCTTAATATAAAGGGTTGTGATAAGATTCATCTACTGGCCCCTTCCCCACTCTTCGGGAATTAAGATACGTTCTTGCATCTTGTTCTTGCTTTTTTCTATTCTCGGGCGTCAAATCTTGAACTTTCAGATTGTTCAGGAATCCGGCTAGGATCCTGGCGTGTCTTCTTCTGTCGAACTTGACCTCGCGAAATCCGGCTGAAATGGGAGGCTGAGTTCAGCACTTGTCGACTTCCCAAAACCTGATGGTTAACTTGTTTATGAACATATTCTCGTTGCAGGGGCGACTCCTGACTTTCGATGATATCCTCTACCCAAAAGTTAGGGGCCTCCCTTTGTAGTACTGGGATCTGCTCCGTCTGACGACGGGCATAATGGAGGATGCTTTTTTGTGGGGGTTGTAGGATTAATGGCAGAAATCTAAGTGCTTGTTGAAGGGATTCTTGCAAACGGTTAGTAATTATTGTAGCAAAGGCATCTAAGTCTTGCCTAGTGATATAGTTGGGTGGTTGAACATTAGCATTCGGATCTTGGTCGTGGACAGACTTGGCAGAATGGTGTTCGGACTGTCTAGTGTTAGCTCTTGTGTTTCTTTTGGAGTTTATGGCTTGAGGGTTGTGAAAAGCAAGGTGCTTGTTTCTCTCCCCACAGACGACGCTAAATGTTTCTGCGTAGAAATCGAGTTAAGTCTCCCTGACCGGAAGGTGTCGCTTCTAATACGACCACGGTTGTTTAGAATGTCTGAAGAATGGAGGGGTGGCAGAATACCTACAAAAAGAACAAAGTTACTTGTCCGGGGGCTGCTTCCCGGAAAGCCCCTCCGACGCTCAAGTCAGTGGTCGGTAATGAAACGAGTGATAAATGCTAGAGAAAGTAATTGTAGAGAGAGAGAGAGAGAGAGAGAGAGAGCAAAAGCGTACCATAAATGGCATTGAGTGCGGGTATTTATAGAGCAATAGATGACCTGGTTGGTTGTCCTAGGGGTATCTTTGTAATTTCGCCTCAGTATGGGCTTTGCTGAGGCGTTGACTAGGTTGCTGGGCCTTTTGACTTAGCCCATGAATTTGGGGCTTGTTGACCCCATCACAAATATCATAAATATTTTTCTTACAATTTAATTTAACTGCGTTCAAAAATAGTCACTACTATAATAGTAATCATATATATTCATCAAAATGATAGTATTAGAAATTAAATATGTAATAAAGCAGTAGAAAATATAAAACTATTATAAACACAAGAACCCTGGTCGCCTCTTTTATTTCTCTCTTCTCTCTCTAAAAAACCTAATCTCCATAGTTAGTTGGGGTTGTTATCAACTTTTTGGTTGATGGTAAGCCCCTAATTTCCCTGTTTTAAGCTTTTTCAATATGATTAAAATAAATTTTTGTCCTCTCTCTACAGGAGAGTTGTTCTACCCATTCATTGGGTTGATTTTACCTATATATTGGGTTTTAATCTCTCTCCTCGTGAGAGTTTGAGGTTATGAATTTTGATCTATAGTTGATTTGTTGGTAAAGATTAATGCGATAATGCAGCAGACACCAAAATTGCAATTACCATCAACTGCATCAAATTCAATTCTTTCTCAAGACTACAACAGATCGAAAGACTCTCTTGTAGAAGGCTGTAACAATCAGTGATGTGGAAGATGATATTTAGAATTGTCAGATCTCATACACAATGATCATATTTTTGTTAGTTTTGAATTATTTTTTGTTAAAGTTGTTATGTATTTGCTCATTTTTATTTCTGATTTAAATGTCGTATGACTCTTTATTAATGAATAAGTTATCATTCAAAAAAAATAGTTGTAAATATAATTCGAAAATAAAATATGAAAAGGTATAATATCATACAAAATTACACTTTTCATTTAAACACATCAATTATCACTTAGCACATAATACTAATGGGATATTGCTAATTGGATGGACATTGAGAATTACCTTGTAAAACAGTCCTAAAATATAAATTTACATTTTTATCAACTTTCATCTATGATCTTGTTGTTTGAAGTATAATTGTTGTTTATAATTTATAGATATAAAATGGCTAAAAATTTTAAAAAATAATCTAAAGGAGAAAAAGAAATTGATAATAGGAGTAAAGAAAAAAAAAATGGTTAATGAGAGAAAAAAAATTAGAATGAGAAGAGAGAAAATTGATATGGTGAAATAATAGGGAAATAATGTTGGTTAGAATTAGAGAATAGTGGAAAGCATAATAGATTTAATTCATAAGTTATTTTAGAAAGTGGGGGATGGAAGTTTAATTTTGAATTTTGAGTTATTTTAGAGGTAAATGACCTTTTCAAATTCAATTATTTTTTTATATGTGTAATTTAGTTGTTTTAACAAATCTATTTATTTAATTATTTTTTTTGTAAATTTTAACAATCTTTTTCTTTATTTTACATTAGTAATTATTTATCTTTCTATTTTTATTTATTTATTTATTTATTATTTTTATTTTGAAAATATTCAGGATATTACCGTCTTTTTCAACATTTTTGTTAAGAGATGTCAGTATGACATATGTCATTAAATTATTAAAGAAAAAGATTTTTTTTTCATTAGTCATTTCCACATGTGGAAAAGAAATTTCCAAAGACTGAAACTAGAAATAACAAAAAACAAAGTTTGAAAACTAGAAAGTAAAGAAGATTAGAAATAAATGTGCTGTTTTTTGGGAAGAAAATAAGAAATGTTTTGGAAAAAAATATCTATAGTGCTTTTCTATATTTAATTGATGACCATTGACCATGATTGATATAAGTCGTTGTTTATTAGTCGTTGTTTATTAGTATGTGGCAAATTTAGGTTTGTCAAACATAAAGGGTATCGTGGGGTTTGGGTTTGGGTTTGGATTTGAGTCATATATAAACAGGTTTGAAACCTCATGACTTAAATTTAATTCGTCTAATTGATTTAGTGTTTTTTTTTTGTTTTCATGACTTGATCTACAACAAAGTAGGTCGACCTTATTTTAATTCACTTATTCAGTTTAAGGTTTTTGTTTACATTTAGGATTTTATTCATCAATTATATCTTAATTTTTACCCCTCAATTTAAAAATTTTCCTTTATGAGTATATTTTTTTTAAATACTATTTATTGCGAAAAATAGGAAGATTATAAATGAATTAAGTTCAAATTATACTTATTTAAGTGAGTTATACATGTCGGTTTCAGATTTAAAATTTTAACCTTAGATCATATCGAATCGACTGATTTAATTCATTGGGTTAAAAGTTTCAACCCAAACAACTTATTTCGGGTTAGGTTTAGGTTGAATTAACAAGTTCAGTCAACTTTTGTCATACGTACTCAAATTCATAAACGATAAATACAATAATTTATAAAACCGATTATAATCAGATGATTTAAAATTATTAGACAACAATATTAAAACCTAGATCTGAAATTACATGAATTAAAATAAATCAAGGAAAGATAAACACCAACACTCATTATAGAATTTTTGATCATTTTAAAATAAAAGGAGAATCTAATATAGGCATGCTTAACCCATGCCTAACACAAAATATAATAACTAAGCTAATTTAGCATATATATTAAATGTGAGACGTGTATTTTAAAGTCTTTTAGCGTTATTTTTCTTTATTTCAAATCACCCTATACTTGTATTCTAATTTCGTGACTATATAAGTTTTTTTAAAAAGTCAAAAAAAAATAATAAAAAATACATGATCCTTTTCCAATTGGTTTTAAAAGGTGGTACAGAGTGAAGTTGGAGAAAATTTGAAATAGATAAGATTTTTAATCAAAAAAAAAACACATGCAATAAGATTCAAATCAAACATATTCCAAATATAAGCGCCTGATACCCCAAAGCACAGGTTCGGGTCTGTTCGCACTTAGTAAGTGCGTAATAAACTGGTTAAAAAAAGTCAAGTGTTTGTTCGCACTTAGTAACTGCGAACAAGTCAAACAGGGTCAACATTCTGATGTTAAAACAAGAGCTGTTTGCACATAGTAAGTGCGAACAGGTTGAAAACCTAAAACAGGTTGTTCGCTATTAGTAATAGCGAACAGACTGTTTCAGTTTTTCAGTCTGTTCGCACTTATTAAGTGCGAACAGCCCGAACCTAAGATTTGCGGATTACACACTTAGTTTTAGAATAAGTTTGATTATGATCTTATTATATGCTTTTTTCTTTATAAATAATCTTATTTATTTCAAATTTTCGAAGTTCGAAAGAGATTTGTCTAAACGTGTTATATGGCAAGCACGAGAAGTATTTGGTAGAGTATAACTATGAATTTTCACAATTTTTCTACCCAACACACTTTTATGTGTACGATAAAGGAGCTAGGAAGATATAAAACAATTATGAGTAGTCAATGTCACAAACAAGAGTTAGTTTTTTTATGAAAAACAGCCTTAAAATTTACCCTTTTTATGAATTACAGCCTCGAAGTTTTTTTTTTATGAATTACAGCCTCAAACTTTTTAAAGTGACCAGTATTACGGCCAAGTGACCGTTGACCACGATTATAACCGTTGACCTTCCCTTCTTCCCAGTCACTAACCAAGGCTGGTTAACCTTCATCCCCAATCATCTTTCTCTCTCTTCCTCCTCCTTCTCCATCCTCCATTAATCTTTAAAGTCACCATTAATCTTCAACCCAATTTCTCTCCAATGTCCAAACCCTAAATTTCTTTCCACCATTAATCTCTCTTCATCACTTTCCATATTTTGTTATCCTCAAAGACCCAATCAAAGACCCAAATACTCAAAGACCCAATCGCCCAAATTTCTCTGCAAATCAAATTGAACAAAATAACCGGATGAAGAAATGGAAATAATCCTAAATTTAATATAAAGGTGGTATTTTTTAAAGAGAAGGGTGAAGATTTGGAAAACTAAAAACCCAATTACATTCTCTGCAAATCAAGCTGAATTCCTTTGTGGGTTTTTTTGGGTATTTGATGAATTAAAATGGGTCATGGAAAGATTGAGATTAAGAGATTGAAAATGCAAATAGTTAAGGTTCTGTGGACTATAGTGATTTGTTGTTAGTTTGTTTTAGCATTTTTATTGCTCTTTTCATGTCATTCACTTGCACACTAGTTCTAGTTTATTGATTGCATCAAACACCTCCGTCCTCAACTTTCCTAACCCCTTATAACCCATTCCACTTGGTAGTATATCAATCGTTTCATTTTACAAAATCAATCCTTTGGATATTATCCAGAAAGGCAGAAAATGAGTCAAATCCTTAAAAATTACAGCATACAATTTAAACAAGTTCTAGATAGAGGCAATTGAAACAAATTTTTAGTGACCCATAATCGTGCATTCCATGATAGTACTGGGTTCTTTGGGGTGGCTTCTAAAAACTTGTCCAGATGGCTTAACTAAAATGGGTTGTGGAAAGATTGAGATTAAGAGAGATTAATGTGGGTTTTTTGTATGATGGAAATTGAATTGGATGAAAGTGATGAAGAGAGATTAATGGTGGAAAGAAATTTAGGGTTTGGACATTGGAGAGAAATTGGGTTGAAGATTAATGGTGACTTTGAAGATTAATGGAGGATGGAGAAGGAGGAGGAAGAGAGAGAAAGATGATTGGGAATGAAGGTTAACCAGCCTTGGTTAGTGACTGGGAAGAAGGGAAGGTCAACGGTTATAATCGTGGTCAACGGTCACTTGGCCGTAATACTGGTCACTTTAAAAAGTTTGAGGCTGTAATTCATAAAAAAAAAACTTCGAGGCTGTAATTCATAAAAAGGGTAAACTTTGAGGCTGTTTTTCATAAAAAACCCTTTTAATAATCTATAACTATTACTAAAACAAAACACTGCTGACATCATCACCTTTTTAAATCATTTATGTGTCACCTTCTCATTAAAAATTTTCCCTCTAAAATGCAAAGATGACATCATTGTTATTATGATTATATTTGACTTTACTATTTTCAAATTTTGAGTATAATAAGTCATATTGATTATTTTTTTACTTTTTAATTCACCTTATTTAATGTATTAAAAAAATATATACTATATTTCATTTATTTCAATTATAAAATATTTTTAATTTTATTTAGTAAAGGAGTATCATTTAGTGTATTGGATATTTGAGATGTAAAATTTATTTCTTATAATTTTAATTTTTGAATTTATACAAATATGTTAAAAAATTTGATAAAGCCGTGCATCGCACGGGCACTATCTAGTATCAACTAAACTAATATTCCCTCGGTTCTCTAATTTTCTTCCCATTTGGAATATTCCACCTTACGAAGAAAGAAATTTTAATTAATGTTTTTGACACATATTTAAAAGTTAAAATATATCCATTTGAGATCTCGTTAAATTCGTTTTAATATATACTTTTTTATTATGTATTTTTTTATAATTTTTTACTATGTGTATTTTGAGATATTAAGGGTTAAAATTTACATTGAAAACTGTGCAAAAAGTAAATAGGAAGAACAAAAGAAAACGAAGGGAGTAATTAAATAAATAATCAATTTGTTCGACTAAAAGTATAAATAATACATATGTTTTTCTCATATCTGAAATTAAATATTATACATAAATTAAAATTAAATTGAGATTTAAAGCTCTGATTTAGAATTTTGATAAGATATCAAATGACCAACTCATCAAAAATTTTGATCCTAGATTATTGACTCAAAATTGTGTTACGTGCACTAGAGCTGGTATCTTTCAACTATGAATTTAAAAAAAATAAAAATTATACTCCCTCTGTTTCTTAATGTTTTTCCCAATTAGAATATTCTACTTTGAAAAGAGAAATTTGCAAAGAATTTATAAGTTATATATATCGATGATAATATATATTCATGTGAGATCTCGTTAGATCTGTCTTAATGTAAATTTTATAATTTATAATTTTTTATGATACGAATTCAGAGATATTAAGGCATAAAATTTACTTTAAAAACTATGCAACAAATAAATAGGAAGAATATTTGAAAATGGAGAAAGTATTAATGAAATTTGATTTTGCACCATAACTGGTCATTCATTTGTCATGTACTCATGTGATTGTGAGAATTAATTTGCCATATCAATGATGAAACTCCCAACGAGTCGCAAGTCCAAACCACCAAGTCAATTTTAAAAATTTAATTTATAATTAACCACGTTCTTATTTCTCGTCACCTTTTTATATTACTAGTTGTACGTACGCGGTTCCCCAAATTAAATTATTGAGCTTGGCGGTAGTAGTCTGAATAAATTTAGGTTTATGGAATTATTACTGTTAAAAATAGAATAAAATGGAGTTGGTAGGCATTGTATTTTATTAAGCTTATTTATTTTTTTTAAAGTTGATTAGTACTATTAAAAGATCGCGGTTATGAGCCTTATAACCTGTAAACTTTAATTGAAGAGATTAGGTTCTTCTTATAAGTTAAGGACTACAAATAAGTTATAAGCTATGTAAATTGTAATATTGTGTAAGAGAAGATTGCATTGTACGATTCAGTAATTTCTTCTAATTAAGAAAGGCAGTTTTAGCATCCAGATTTACAAACAAAAATATTTAAAAAATCATGTCGATGAAAATTCAATGCATTATAAACATACAAAACTATTACATGGCTTTCTATGTCAATAAAACATAGTCCTTCCAATATGCATAAGAATACAACAAAAGTTTTGCCAAAAAAACTTTACAATCGTAATTTATGACTTCCTGTATTGTAGCCTTAAAACTATAACTTCTTGTGCCCTTTACTTCTTGCGCTTCAGAGTTTTTTCATAAGCTTAAAAGTATAACTTATGGCTTTCTTTATAGTAGCCTTACGCCCTTTTTTGTAGTTCCATAGGTCGGGCCCGACATATTTTTGGCTTGGATTGTATTCGTTGAGTTTGAGCAGTAAACGAAAATCAAATCACATGTTATCATTTTTAGAACTTTCTATGTATGAAGTCCCAACCATCATGTCAGTTTAAAAAATTTAATTTATAATTAACCACATTCTTATTTCTCGTCACCTTTTTATATTAGGAAAATAATCCAATCTTTCACTCATCCGCTATGAATAATCCCAAAATTTGATTATTTTCTAATAATTCAACTTTTGTGATAAATTTGCCCACAACATACCGTAAAATTGATAATGGGTAATAATAGGATATGTTGCTAGCAAACTAAAATACAGGTTGGATTATTCACAGCGAACTAAGGGCAAATGTTGGATTATTAGATAATAATCAAAAGGTTGGATTATTCACAGCGGATGATCAAAAGGTTGGATTATTAATGACAAATTTTCCTTTATATTATATATACTTCTTTTATTTACTACTCTCTCTATTTTCAAATGTTTTTCTCATTTAGTTTTTGCACAGTTTTCAAAGTAAATTTTGACCCTTAATATAATAAAAAAGAACAATTACCTAGAATAATCTAAACTATTCATGATTTTCCTACAATAATCCCACCTATTGATTAACCATGAATAATCTCAACTTTGAGTAAATTGGGTAACCCGATAACCTGCTATAGTAGGGAATTCACCAAAAAAAATAAATTAAATATTAGTTTAAAATTAGAAAATATTTTTGAAAATTTACATAAAAAATTCTAAATAATAAAAAAAATCATAAATTTTTTATGAATATTTTTTTAACATTTTTTTCTACATTTTATTTTAATTTATCTTTTTGTAAAAAAATTAAAACTTGCTATAGCAAGTCATCCGTCACCGAGTTTACTCTAGGACAATGCCCCTCAAAGTTGGGATTATTCATGGTTAATCAATAGGTGGAATTGTAGGAAAATCGTAAATAGTTTGGATTATTCTACGTAATTTTTCCTAATAAAAAAATATGTATTAAGACGAATCTAAAAATATCTCACATGGATATGTTTTATCATTTATAAATGTCTTAAAAATCTTAATCAAATTTCTCTCTCCAAAATAGAATTTCAAAACGGAAAAACATTTGAAAACAGAGTGAGTATTGTTGATATTTAAGTTATTTTATAAAAAACATCAGTAACTCATATTATTTAGCAAAAATGTAAATTATACCAAAATTAGAATAAAAATAAAATGGACTTCAAGCTTTTTGGACTTTAAAAAATTTAAAGCCTTAAACAGTAGCACACTTTACTCTTGGTAATCGATAGTGATGCCCACCTTACCACCTTAACCTTTTTGTTCCCCACCATGAACCACTGCTCCAAGCCTCTAAAGTAGCCAATTTTAATCTTGTTATATTTTTCAAATTATGGAACATATTTGGGGCATAATTCGAACAATTATAGTTCAATTTATGAGTCTAAATTATGGGGAAAACCATTCAATAATCATATTACTGTCATATGTTTATGATTAACACTACAAATACATTTGATTTAGGCGACAAAGACAAATGTCGCCAGTTTTGTCCCACAAGGCCTTATGCAACAAAATAGGCGACCAAAATCCGCGTCCCATAAAAATTTGTCGCCTAGTGAAATTTCTGATGCCTATCTATGCGACAAAAAGAGAAATAGTCGCCTATTGCGTCGCCTAAAATAATCAGATGACATAAAAAATATGAATATTTGTTATTACTCCCTCCGTTTTCATATGTTCTTCTCACTTTTCCCATTTGGAAATTTTTAAAAGTTCTTCTCATTTAGAATCTTTCTAATTTGGGAACCAATAAAATAGAAGGAAATTATTACACTTACACTCTAATCTATAGAAATTAATTTACATTTTAATTCCCAATACATTTACTTTACATGCATCCAATGAAATTTAATGATATTATTACACTTACACTTTAATCAATAGAATCTTTATTTTTTATATAATTTTACTCAAGTCTCATAGTATTTATTGTGTAATTATAATTTATCTTGATATCTTCCCATATTCCAAATGGGAAGAACAAATGAAAACGGAGGGAGTATTATTTAATAATAATAGTATTATATTACTATTATTATTAAATAATAACAACAAATATAATATTTAATTTTTTTATAATAAATTAAATATACAATAATATACCAAAAATATGTATACATTAATTTTTATACAATAAGTATTAATATGTACAAAAATGTTTAATTAATTAAAAAATACACAAAATATAAACTATACATTAAAATTAATAATACAATAAATAAATGTAAATAAATCTTTACATATACACTAAAAATAAATGAAAAAATACAAAAATCAAAAATAATCACCACGACTAGAGCGACTACCACCACCACGGCTATAATGCGAACCCCGGGATCCACCCGATCCACCTGGGCTACTACCCATATCAACACCCCAACCTTGGCGACCACATACTCCCGAACCATAGAATGCATTATTGCTTTCCCCGTGTAATGCATTCCATAAATTTTGGCAAGTATCTTCGAGAGATTGTAAACGCACTCGCATTTCTGTTAACTCATCTCGAGTAGGCACCCTCTCTTGGAGTTAAGCTTGCATGAATATACGAAATTCATTCATTTTTTGCTCCATCGCTTGAAGGTGCATTCTCATTTCTTCTTGAGTTTCGCATTGTTCTCGGGGGTGAATTGGTTCTCAAAAAAGTTAGGGTAGTAGTATTCGTTGGCGGATCCCAAACCATAATACCCAGGGAATGAAGGTGATTTTTTTTTTATTATTTACAACCATGATCGCCTCTACATAAATTTTAGAGGGATCGGGTTCTTCACCTTTTGTTATCGCTTCCGCTTCTAATTTGCGATAGTGCTCCTATACACAAATTGAAAAACATGTTAGATGCAATAATAAACAACAAAATTAATCAACTCAATTAGAATAATATACTTACTTCAATTTTTTTTTGTATTCGGTGATTACGACACACTGGTCGTTCGCATTGCGTACTCCATTTGTTCGTAACAACAATCTATAAGGAGTAGGCTCTACGTTGCCAGATTCTTCGGCCTTACAAAAAAAACAATAGTGATTAACAATCAATTAATCACATGAAAATTTAAATAAATTATAGATGAACTAAAACTTACCAGATTTTCGCGTAAGCGCGTGGCAGAATACGGGCCACCACGATAAGTGGGCAAAGGTGGCGCACCGGAGTTTCCTTTACGCCTGTTACTCTTCCCTGGAGAGCTTTTGGCCTTAAACTCCTCGGTTTTGGAGTAACTTTTCATGGCATTCCAGAACTCCGGTGGGGTATAGTCAGAGCGAAAGGGCTCCTGTTCCTCGATCTCAAGGCCCTGACTCTCCTTCTCGGTCCGTTCTTTCTCTCGTTGGGACATAAGTTCTCGCTTTTTTGTTCTAAGTTTGTTCATTCTGTCTCGGTACCGAACAGAGCATCGAGCATATCATGCTTTGTAGACATCCTTGTCGATGCTGGGATGCCACTTATAGCATTTCTAAGTTTGTATTGAACACAAAATAAAGTTTAATTAGTATTACTTATTATGTCTAACATTGTCTAAACGAAGTCAAAGTTATAAACATATACCTTAAATTCGTCCCAATAAAATTTTTTAACCGCCTCTGGAACCTTCTTCCAAGAAGTTCCACTAGGGTCCACATTAAGTTTGTACGTCTTTCCAATTTTGGATGAGACGCCCACTCTAGGGGTACTGATGTGCTCGTTTTAGAGCACGTTTACCGCCCCATTTTTGGTGTCTAGTCTCGCCATTTTGCATCAATTTGATATATTTTACGCATGATTTCTCCTTGATCTTGTGTTCGAGTGTTTTGAGAAGGATTAGGTGATTTTTGGAGACTTCAACGGCGTTTGGCATGCATTCGAGACTAAGGCGTTATCCCCGAAGCCTCACCGCGACCAATTGGGAATGCCCCGTGGCCCCGACATAGCTCGTGAGATCGAAAAAGGAGTCAAAGTCCTAAAAGAAGGAAATTGCAACACATTCGGCCGAATGACAGCTCCCATTCGGGCGAATGGGAGTCCAGCGCTCTTCATTGGTTTTGTAAAACTTACTGGAAATGCCGAATGCGAAATCTTCGGGCGAAAGAGCTACATTCGGGCGAATGGGATCCAAAGATCAAATTTCTCCAAACTCACTGGAAATGCCGAATGCACCAACATTCGGGCGAAGGAGAGAACATTCGGGCGAATGGCCTTGTGCATTCGGGCAAATGCGGCTGATTCTGCGTATTTGTTTTATTTTCATTTTAGCCTTCGAGGGCCCTTTTGTAATTCCGTAGCACTCTTATTTTAGGGGTATATATACCCAATTCTTGTAGTTGGAAGGGCATTCTAGCTTTTAACCCTAAACATTCTCTAGATTAGTGAATCTCTTATGTTTTCTTTCTCTAGTTTCAAAAACCCTAGTTTCTATCTCCTAGTTTAAGCTTTCTCCTAAATCAATCTAGCAACTAGCTTTTGGATGTAACTTTATGCTACTTTTGTTGATGATATCTTCTACACCCTTTGAGGTTTTATTTATGGTATGAGTATCTTTCTCTTGTTTATTTCTAGAATCATTTAATGTTGTTGGTAGTTGTTCTTAAATGCTATTCATGGTTCTTTTCTCTTTATGGTGATTGTGTATTAGATTGTTTGCATATCTAGAATAGAGTTGCTTCTTTTGGGTTCTTGTCCCTCTTGTTTTCTTTGTTATTGCCTAATATTGCTTTTATTGTTTACAAAGAAGTCTTCCATGTCTAATCTCTTGTTCTTGTAGGATATTATTCTTAGTCTTTCTTTTATGATGTGTGAGTAGTCCCCTAGAGTTTGATTGGTAAAACCCTAGAGTTGGAAACTCTTATTCATGGGTTAGGGTTTAGTTGAAACCTACTCTATCATCACAATGACTCACCTTGAATCTCGTCCTGCCACTCCCAAGGAGACATAGGGCGATTACAGGTCGTTCGATCGGTCTTAGAGCTAGCCGTCAACTTCCTCTCATTGTTGAATCGGTTGATGATTGAAGGTCATTAACCAACCCTAATGCATGAATGATTGCGGTACTTCTCTAGGGTGGAACCAATGACTCTCGCCTTTTCTCACCTTGATTCATACTAGTTGTAACCTTGCATTCAATCTTAGTTTAATTAGTCTCATTCATCTTATCACCCTTAACCCCTTATATTGAGACCATTTGTTTAACTAACTTTGTCCCTGTGGTTCGACCCCTTACCTCTGCTATACTTGTGTAGAGTTAGGGCAATATAAATATAGTTTGTGTAACCGGATTTTATTGCATGACCCTAAAAACGGTTATCAGGTACCTTCCGCAGAAGCATCAAATCTATAAAAAAATGATTAATATTCATTTTTAAGATTTTAATTAATTCATTTTCAATTTAAAGAACACTTATTGCTTTGCTACTGGAAGCCATGGTAGTAATGGCCTAAGATCCTCAGGAATATCCCATGAAGCTTGAGGGGTTTTAGTAGGCTCTTGACGAACTTGTTCGTCAAGAGTGTGCTCTTCTTCTTCATCGTCATCCCCGTCATCATCATCAACCTCCTCAATAATAAATTGAGGTTGCTGGGAGGGAGCACTAGGATCCATTTGGTTGTCATAACTAGATCCGTTTCATGTTGACGGGAAAATTGCCTAGGTAGCTGAGAAGATGCACCATAAGCTTTGGGAGTGGTAACAACACGAATTATTTGAAAGTTGTTGAAACCACTCCCTTGGGTGAAGTATTTGGAGTGTTAAGGGAAAGACTAGTGCGTTGGGTTAGCAGGCTTTGGAAGGATTGAGGGTAAGATTGCTTGAAGGGTTGTTGAAAAGGCTGCTAGAAGGGTTGTTGAAAAGGTTGTTGGAAGGGTTGTTGAAAAGGTTGTTGGAAAGGTTGTTGATATGGTGGGGGGTTGGCATTGGCATAGTAACCAGGTTGTTCAAAACCATAGTCACTAGGCGAAATGCTGTTAAAACCAGGATGCTACTCGCAGCAGTATCATGAACCATACGAACGTAATTATTTTCCTTTGGAATCGCGTCTACGGGTAGTACATCTTCAGGCATCTGTTCCCGAACAAACGTGTAATGATACCTCCAATCGTAATAATCTTCCACAAAACCTTTTCTTAACAAATGCTCCCTCACATCATTTGGATTTTTAAAAACAACATTTTTGCATTTCGCGCAAGGGCATCTAATTTTTGATGAACAACTTTTTGACAGTTTAAATTTTATAAAATCTTCTAATCCCCTAATAAACTCTATATTAAAAGACCCGTCATCAAATTCTCTCTCGTACATCCAATTTCTATTGTACAAATAATAACTATTGTCATCCGTCATAGCGTATACCTATATAAAAATTAAAAACACAATCAAATATATAAAAATTAAATGCAAAAATAAACAAAAATAAAACATGCCACAACCCAAATTGATACATCAAATAATCGTACATAATTAAACAAAATAATGACTAATTTTTAATTTTTTCATTATTAGAAAGATACAAATATCAAATAATATTAAAAAAATTAATATGTAATAATTTTACACAAATAAAAAAAATAATAAACATATAAATATCATATTATAAACATGTGTAAATATAAACATATAAACTAATAAGGATTATCATACATGTATAAATTAAATTACTTATAAATATAAGGGAAAAGTGTCAAAAAGTACCTAATAAAATAGTTTTTTTCAAAAAAGTACCTAATAAAAAAATATTTTCAAAAAAATACCTAACAAAAATTTTTCTTTTCAAAAGAGTACCAACTAACGGCTGGGGTTAAGTTTTCCGTTATCTTTTTTTGTCCATCTTTAAAAAGTACCTAATAAAAATTTTATTTTCAAAAAAGTACCTAATAAAAATTTTCTTTTCAAAAAAGTACCAAGAACACAACATAATTATCCAATACAAGCACAATATAATATATAACTCTAAAAACATCATCCATAAACAAGTTCACACATCACCCAATACAATGTCAAAAACTACAATTATACCTTTCCACGTACATGTAGAAAATTAAATAAATACAATTCAAAAAAAAAAAAGAAATATACCTTTCCGCGTATCTAGCTTTGTTGCGTTTCTTCCCGACCAAATACTAGATAATGTATATATGAATGTTTTGGAATTTGGCGTATACAAAATGACTAACATTTAGCTGTTTATATAAGCAAAAAACCACATTGTATGCGACAAATCAAGCGACTGAAATCCATTATTTAAAAAAGAACAGGTTTTTTTCCCACTAACATGCCTATGCGACATGTTACGCGACAAAAAAAGGTTTAGGCGACAAAATATGCTACGTTGTATCATTGTCGCATCCTGGCGACAAAGCATTTTAGTCGCCAGTTTTGACGCCTGGCCTCTCTGGTCAGAATTGCGCTTTGTCTCCAAGCGAAGCTGTTTTTGTAGTGTAATTGTGAAATTTCATAAATTTCCAGTTCTATAATTTAAATTGTGATAAATTTAAGATTCTTAATTTGAAAAATAATTAAAATTAGGGAAATTTGTACAACAATTGACTAATTTCTAACAAAAATCATGCCTCAAACAAACTTTTGGAAGCATGAATTTTCGGAATTGGTTTTCAAATTAAATTATTTCCCCAAAAAATACATAATTTAAAGAAACTAATATTATTTTTCTTGGAATATTCTACATAGTAGGCAAGAACTTTTGCAAAAGTTCATTCGTAACAAAACTTTTAAAAATTTCCACAAAATAACATTGTACTTTTGGAATTTAAGCTGCCGTAACATTATGAACCAAAAAAATGTTAGATTTTTCGTTATCCTTGGCATGGTTATCAGAATCTCGATCCTAATGAACGATTTTACGATCCTACGATCCAAAATTAGGCCCTGATTCGGATCGTGAGTAGGATCTGAATGTTGGTAGAATCGTACGACCCTCCATAGCTCCTGGATTTAAGTGGTAGGATCATAACACGATTCTACGATCCTACGATCTTACGATCCAATCCTACAAGGTTAAGTTCAATCGTACAAAAATTTCCTATAATCTAGATTTTACTTATATGTATGTATGTATATATCTAAAATTTATATCAATATGACTAAAATTCAAGTTTTTCTGGATTCGCATTTAAAAAAAGATTAGTAAAGGTATTTTTTTTACAAAACTTAATAGTTGAAGTCAAATCAGTGTTAGTTTAAGCCATAAAACTTAAAAAAAAGAACAAATACAATTGAAAATTAGTTATTTAACGCATATTAATGCATATTTGTAGGATCACACGATCCTACGATCCGATTCTACCGATTTCGATCCTACCCCCTTAACGATCCTACGTAGAATCCCGATCCTAACAACCTTGATCTTGGGAAACTTTCTTTTCAACCTTGTGTAATTCATCTTTGTTACGGCAGCTTAAATTCCATTAGTAAAATGCTATTTTGTGGAATTTTTTACAAATTTGCGACTATTGGTCTTTTGTAAAAGTTTGTGCATACCATGTAAAATATTCTTTTTTTCTTTATGCATTTTATGTAATAATAACTATATAATAAAATAAAATTAATTAATTCATCATTTTCTATATTGATACATATCATAATAATTATATTGTTAAAATCAAAATCCAATTTTAATTATTAGATCTAACCCAAAAAGAATTATAATCAGATTTTAATTGTGCAGCTTTAATCAATATTTTTAATTTTCATATTTGACTTATACTCGATCCCTCCTATTCAAGCTACTTGTTCTATTTAATTTTTCACACTTGGCGAGAAACATTTTAACTCTTAATATCTCTAGTTGTTCTTGACAAAAAATTATGAAAAATTGATATTAGTAATTTTTGTATTAAGACGAATCAAACAAGATCCACATGACTATGTTTTAATTTATAAATTAAGAATGTTAAGCTCACATGTGTTTAGTTTAGTGTAGTATTATTTTATTAGATAATAGGTCAAAGCCCAGTATAGTTTTAGGGTTAATATTGTATATATGTATATATAGTGTTGCATGCTTGCTAATAAGACAACACACATAAAAACCTTAGGCTGCACATTCACATGGTATCGGAGCCGCCGCACTCTGAGTAAGTGCTTGATAATTAATTTCATTGAAAAGCATTCATTTTTGTCTACTTGCTTGCAATTGCTATTTACTTACTAATATGAAGGGCGATAAGAGGAGTAATTTACCCACAGTGGACATTTCTTCGCCATATTTTCTAAGTTCGGGTGATCAACCATCAAACATGTTCACTCATATATTGTTGACTGGAGACAACTACACCACATGGGCTAGGGCGATTACTTTGTCTTTGAAGGTGCGCAGAAAGTTTGTCTTCATTGATGGAATGATTACGAAGCCGACAGAGGAGGTGAAATTGCTTGATTGGGTTACGGTGAACTCGATGCTAGTGGCTTGGATTCTTCGCAATATTGAGCCAAAATTTCGGTTTCAATCCCTTTTTATGATGAGGGAAGAAAATTATGGGAATATTTAGAGAAACGGTTTAGTGTGACCAACGGACCGCGGATACAACAATTAAAAGCTGCTATAACTGACTGTAAGCAAGGGAATGAGCAACTTTGGAGGAATATTACGCAAGGCTCATGAGTCTTTAGGATGAACTTGCACGTTCAAAACCACTTCATGTGTGAGTGTGGCAAATGCATATGTTGAGTTGCTAGTAAGTATGCTCAGGATAGGGAGGAAGAGATTTTTCACCAATTTCTTATTGGTATTGATGATGATAAGTTTGGTGTTAGGCGCTCAAATCTCTTGACACATCACCCTATTCTCGATCTCGACCGAGCTTATCAAGCTTTGGTTCAAGAAGAAAGAGTGCAAAGCATGGCCAAATTGAAAAGGGTAATGAAGGCAAAAGCTAGTATATTTGCAACTCAAGTAGCTACTTTAAACTTCATGGAATACTAGACTGGTGGCGTGAGAAATTTGATGGAGGGAAGCAAGGAAGTGGGCGACATGGGACGGGAAGTACTTTGGTAGATAGAAAAGGTAAAGTTGCAAGGTTGAATGCATTAGGTGTAGGTGAATGGTTGGAACAAGGTAGGCTCATTGGGGACTCCTCTAATGGTCCACCTTTATACATTTTTAGTCCTGCACAGATGCAATTCCTCATGAACCTTATCAATAATAAACACTCTGTGCGTATGATGGGTAAGTCTTCCTCCTCTTGGATTATTGATACTGGCACTTCGCATCATGTTACCAGCAATTTGAATTGTATGGCATTGTGTGTGGATGATATGGGTCCCGTGACTTTACCTGATGGCATACAAGTGATTGCTACTAAAAAAGGAGTGGTGACTCTTGAAGGGGGTTTGCCTTTACATGATGTTTTATTTGTACCCAAGTTATAGTGCAACTTAATTTCTGTTTCCCAATTGGTAGATCATTCGCATTGCCTTGTTCAGTTCACTAGTGATTTTTGTTTTGTACAGCACCAACGAACGGGGACTCAGATTGGAGCAGGTGAATTGAAGGGCGGACTCTATGTCTATCGTGGTGTTCCTGTGATTGGGGCTATTCAGGAAAAGGATGATTTTGATTTGTGGCACCGAAGACATGGACATCCGTCAGAAAAAGTTACCAGAATATTGCCAATTCTTAGAAATAGTAAAAGTAAATTAAGTAAAGTATGTGAGGTGTGTCCACATGCCAAACAACATCGTCTTAGTTTTCCTATTAGTAGTAGTAACGCTAGTAGAATGTTTGAACTTATTCATTGTGATTTATGGGGACGTTACACCACTCCATCTTCTTGTGGAAGTCACTATTTTGTCACTTTTGTGGATGATTATACCCGTGGTGTTTGGGTTTATTCGTTAACTTCTAAGTCTGAGGTGTGTTTGTTTTTTCGTTCCTTTTTGGCAATGATTAAATGTCAATTTCATGTGGATGTTCAATATATTTAGAGTGATAATGGTACTGAGTTCAAGTGTATGCAATCATAATTTAATGAACATGGCATCATTTTTCAAACTTCATGTGTTGGTACTCCTCAACAAAATGGCAGAGTCGAGCGTAAACATCAATATATTTTGAATGTCAGTCGTGCTCTAATGTTTTAAGCAAACCTTCCTATTTCTTTTTGGGGTGAGTGTGTTCTTGGTGCCGTTTTGATTAATCGTACTCCCTCCCGACTACTTAATGGTACAACACCATATGAAATGCTTTTTCATAAGGAACCTCATTATGGTGAATTAAAGGTTTTTGGGTGTCTTTGTTTTAATCATAATAAAAAAACACACCGTGATAAATTTGCTTCTCGAAGTAGAAAATGCATGTTCGTAGGGTACAGTGGTGTTCAAAACGGTTGGAAGGTTTATGATCTAGCTACAGGTGACATTTTTGTTTCTCGAGATGTCATTTTTGTTGAAGATGTGTTTCCATATTCCTCTTGTTCTACCTTGCTGCCTGTGGGTGGTGGTGAGTTTGTTCTAGATTTATCTACTTTCCAGGATTCCCCCGTACAGTTTGAAGGTGATGACTCGTTTGTTGTAGTTGAAAACTTTGGAGATCCCATCGTATCTCCGGTTGTTGATGAGTCATCTCCCGAGCTCTCTACTACCGGGGTAAATCCTAGCTCCGCTCCTTCGGGTTCCTGCTCTACTGCTTCTTCACTTGGTGCCTTAGAATTTAGTCGTGGCATGAGAGCTAAACAACCCTTAATACTACTTCGTGATTTTGTCACAAACACCATCATGAGTCCCCCTGATAGTTCTATGCTCTAATCTGACTCCTTAAGTACGTTGAATCCTATAGAACACTATGTGAATTGTGATAAATTTTCTACTGCGCATCGTGCTTTTCTTGCTGGTATTAATGAAGATGTTGAGACAAGAGATCAATGCTTTAGAAACCAATCAAACTTGGGAAATGACTACTCTACCGCCTGGTAAGAAGGCCCTTGGTTGCAAATGGGTCTACAATATCAAATATAATGTTGATGGGAGTATTGAATGTTGTAAAGTACTTCTTGTGATTTTGGGGAACCATCAGGTGGAGGGGTTAGACTATAATGAAACTTTTGCACCTGTTGCGAAGATGGTTACGGTTCGAGTTTTTTTGGTTGTAGCTGCAGCTCAAAATTTAGAAGTTCACCAAATGGATGTTCATAATGCCTTTCTCCATAGTGATCTTGATGACGAGGTATATATGAAACCTCCACCTGAATTTTCTACTCCTACTACTGGATCAGGTTGTCGTCATAAGAAGTCTCTTTATGGTTTGCGTCAAGCTCCACGTTGTTGGTTTGCAAAACTTGATCTGCTCTACGACGTTATGGGTTTGTTCAATCTTATTCAGACTATTCCTTATTCACTCTTTGTAAGGGTGCGGTACGTCTTAGTGTCCTCTTGTATGTAGACGACCTCATTATCTCTGGCACTCATGCTTTTGATATTGAGTATTATCTTGGAGAATGCTTTCATATGAAAGATCTTGGTCATCTTAAATACTTTTTAGGGGTGGAGGTAGCTCGTAGCTCTGACGGTATTTACCTTTCCCAGCGCAAATATGCTCTCGATATCATTACTGAGACAGGTCTTCTGTGTGCTCGTCCTGTCTTGTCTCCTATAGAGCCAAAACATGGTCTTGCTCTCGCTAGAGGTCACCTTTTAGATGATCCTGAGCGATATAGACGTCTTGTAGGTCGCTTGATTTATTTATGTTTTACTCAGCCAGATTTGGTGTATGCGGTTCACATTTTGTCTCAATTTATGGCCTCTCCTCGTCAAGACCATTGGGAAGCTTCCCTTCATGTTGTTCGTTATTTAAAAGGGACTCCTGGTCAAGGGATTCTTTTGAGTTCTACTGCTGATCTTACCTTGACTTGATGGTGTGATTCTGATTGGGCTAGTTGCCCTTTGACACGACGCTCTCTTACAGGTTGGATAGTGTTTCTTGGTTCTTCACCTATCTCATGAAAAACCAAGAAACAACATACTGTCTCTCGTTCTTCGGCTGAGGCTGAGTATCGTTCTATGGCTGATATTACTGCTGAGTTGAAATGGTTGCGCACCTTACTCTCTTCTCTTGGTGTTTCTTTAACTCTTCCTATGCCTTTGTATTATGATAGTTAATCTGCCATCTACATTGCTCAGAATCCTGTATTCCATGACTGTACGAAACATATCGAAGTGGATTGTCATTATATTCGGGATGCTATCACTGCTGGTTTAATCTCTCCTTCTCATGTGCCTACACATGCTCAGGTAGCCGGCATTTTTAGGAAACCTCTTGGAATTCATTTGTTTAGAACATTTATACCCAAGTTGGGCATTCATAATCTGCATGATCCAACTTGAGGGGGGGTGTTAAGCCCACATGTGTTAAGTTTAGTGTAGTAATATTTTATTAGATAATGGGTCAAAGCCCAGTATAGTTTTAGGGTTAATATTGTATATATGTATATATAGTGTTGTATGCTTGCTAATAAGACAACACACATAAAAACCTTAGGCTGCACATTCACAAAGAATAAAATACAATTTAAGAATTATAAATGAATAATGCCCAAAAATAAATGGCACTACGAGCTTGAATAGGAGGGAGTATTATAATAATTATAATATGAATAATATGAATAATAATAATAATAATAATAACAATAATAACAATAATAACAATAATAATAATAATAATAATAATAATAATAATAATAATAATACAAAAGGCTAACTGATACTACCACTGTCAAATTTTATTTAGTGCGATTAGTAGAATTTCATAAAATGATTATTTTGCACTCAATCAATGGACCACAAGCATATGATGATATGAATTACTAAAGAAGTTATTGAATTACAACATTAGATACGTGACTTGAGTGGTCTGTACGAAATGAATTCTACAAAACATTATGCATCTATCGATCTCTTCAAGTATCACAATTTTAGGATTTCAACTATAGTTACTCTAATTAGGTCACATATCGAATTGATCCCACAATTGGTAGTACAAAAAAGATAAATGATGTAATTAATCTTTTACCTTATGGGAGATTGAATTTGATGTAAAATGAATGATTAGGGTTTTCTTTCCCTCTATATATAGAAAAGATATTGTAGGTTAATTAAGAAGAAGAATATATACCCTAATTATAGTCTTATTCAACAATAATCGTAGGCATATTCAATATATTTATGTGTGACTTAAACAGATTATTTTATTTATTGTCTAATTGTATTGGTGTAGTTTTATTATTTATTCATTACCAAATAAATATCAATTACCAAATAAACATCAATTACCAAATTATCATAATTGTTATTTCTATAATATAATCCGAATTATTCATTTATTAACGCGAATGTTTGACAATTACAAACACATAAATACTTGGTAGTACTACTTGAGCAATAGTAGTTGAGTATTCCAATTTCCATTCAATTACGTAAAAAGTGATGTCACTTCCATTGACGGCTGTGACATAACTTATTAATCAGTGTCCATTATAGACTAATAATTGTGCTATTTATTTAATACAAATTAAATAAACTTGGTAGTACTACTTGAGCAATAGTAGTTCATTTTTGGAACTTTTTTTTTCTTGTCTTTTCAAAACGCATTAATGATTAGGGGTGTTCATGATAACCCGTTTCGAAAAATCCGATCCGGATTATCCGGTATCCGATTTCAAAAATCGGGTCATTTACCCGGTTTTCGCAAATCAAATAATCTGGGTCGGACACTCGGTTTTAAAACCGGATACCGGTTCCGAGTCGCGACTTTTTGGAAATCGGGTTTCCGGTTTTATTTAATTATTATTTTTTTCTTTTTTTCGTAAATAACATTATCATGATATCTCTTAAGCTAACCTTGGATTGAATATTTTTGGAGAGTTAGTATTTGAATTTTATAATTGTTCTTACTTAAACCCATGAACAATAATATTATTCTTTCATTTTCTTAATTAAATTTTTATGATTAATTAAGTAAAAGATTTTGAGAGAGTTTGTATTTGAATTTTATATAAAAAAATATTTTAAGTAAAAAAAGAGATAAACAAACATATGGTTGAACGACAAAAAAATTAAAAAAAAAACATTCTAACAAAACCGGGTATGCGGAATCTAGATACCCCGTTTGAACCGGGTCGGAACCAGATACCCAGTTTAAACCGGGTCGGAACCGGATCGCTATTTTAGGTACCCGAAAAAGCAGGTACCTGGATTTTCGGATCTAGGTCGACCCGATTCCCCGTTTTGAACACCCCTATTAATGATGGTAATAAATACTCACCTACCCAATCATTTGAGCACTATTCCAAAAATCTTCTAGAGAGAGATTTTTTCAAAGCAAATTCAACTCAAATTTTAGTGAGAGAAGATCTGACATTTGGCGATTTCTAACAGCATATTCATAATTTGTCATATAATTTCACTAGGTATGCCCTAATTTCTTGATATTGTTTGAATAATCTTTTGAATATCATTGAATTTCAATTAATCATCAAAAAATCTTCATATTATCTTCAAATAATATTCAAATAAATCCCATTGATCTTCATACTGTTCTTGAAGATCTTCAAATTGTTCTTGATTGGATTGTGTTTGATCTTTTATTTGCATTTTTGTTCATATTTATTTGTTTGTGAAATGGATACCCCAAATTTAGAGGAATTGTGTAAGGAAATGCCCACCCCTAACTTAAATAAAGACTCGGAATCTGGTATTTCATCAAGGATAAGGGTTGCTTCTGATGAGTCGGATGATGGTAGCCCTAGTTACCAAGTGACTCTGCATTATGAATCAATTCCAAGTGATGAGGAGTCTGATACCTCGTCTATTTATCCTCCAGAGACGATATTGCCTTACCCTTGGGAAGTATCTTTGGCATTTGTTCTTGGGTACTTAAGAATTGAACCTCAACTTTTAGAAATGGTTCATGTAGATATAGAGAAGATGGCAGAAAAGGAGTGCTCGCCAAGCCGGGGATAGCGCCAAGAATCTACCTCATCCATTCCATATTCCGAATGGGGGACCTCTTAATTACTTCATTGATGCCAAAACAATGGGGTTATTGGATAGCGATAGACGAAGTATGTCGCGAATGTGGGGTTTGATTGATGGGTTATTGGACCTCGGGAAATTTTGAGGTTTTTAAACGTGACTGTCGCTAAGTTGTACCCAAACGCCTAGGGTTGTATAACTGCTTTCATTTTGGTTAGCAAGGGGTTGGGTTTGGAACCCAGTACGATGGCTTTTCGTCATATCTATCGATCTCGACTATGCAGTTCGACGACAAACGACCCAGTTGCATAACTTTTTCTCACCGTAGATCGTTTAAACTGGTAGGGGATTAACCGGGTAGTAATAAGCATTTTCGGACAAAATTTGGATATCTTTACAGCAAGCAGGGTTGGAATTTTAAGACCACTTTTGACATAGATGCGAAGTTGGAAGACATTAATAATCACGTCCCTATTTGTAGTCACGAGGAGGCTATCATCGTTAGATATGCCCGTATGACTGTAGAATTAGACCATAAGCCGGTTTTCGTACAGAGAAATTGGAATCCCAAGAGTGGAGACTTGAAGAAAGAATTGTTACTATTGGCTTATGATATTAGCCTGAAGGTCAACAAGAGTAAGTAATTTATCCTCCCTTTGTATCGTGTATTTTTCAGTATCACTGATCCTTATTTCTCGGCAGGGGTCGCTCGTACCGAACTACACAATCACTTTAAGGAACTGATGGCGAAATTGTCAATAATGAGGGCATTTGCTGAAGCCTTAAGAATGACTGATACACAACCGGCTCTTCCTAAACCTCCGACAGTAAGTTACTTCTCCATTTTAGTTGTTCCTTTGTCTAAGTTATTGCTGCTTGTTCTAAATTTTTGGAGATGCAGCACCTCTTCAGGATTCTGCTACTGTCACGGAGGGACTTAAGGATGCGCCAAGACACGATGAGGCTCAGGTGTGTTATTGAAGAAGAGGAAACAAATTCCTCCTCCTGAAGATTCAACTAGCCGAGTTGGACCAGCTAAGAAGAAGAGGAAGAGGTCGAAGACCCCTTCCAAGGAAAAAACTGGACCAACACCGGATAACCCGGTTGTTGTGGAAGATGAGGACGATGAGGCTTCCTCGGAGTCGTTGGAGCAGGTCGTCGACGCTGTCCCTCTGAGGACTCATTTTCCGGGAATAACAATCAGGAAGCTCGAGCCAGGTGTGTCGGGTCCCTCCGTTAAGAAGGCTTCCTTGGGCAAAGGGAAGCAAGTTTTAGGGGAAGAGGAGCAAGTTTATACAAGGAACTTGAAGACTCATAAGTCTAACGTTTCTTTCGTAAAGTTAAGCTCTTCTGAGGTAGCTGGTCGTTTTAATAAAGCCAGCCACTGCCTCATCACCCGGGAAGACTTGGACTTCCTAGACTCTATGGATCCAGCTGAAAGAATAGAGAAAACGTAATTCGCTTTGGCTGAGGTACGACTATTTCTGATCTGATGTTGTCTTTGTTGAATGTTAGGTTTCTCAGACTAAATTTCGTTACAGGGACTTATAAGGATGATCTTCGAAACTTCGAAGATCCAACAAAATGAGGTGGATCAAGAGACGATCCGAGCTTCAACGTCTCAGGTCGATGAGCTTAATGACAAGTCTGTCGACCTTACTACAAAGCTGGAGAGATACCGGGGGTTGGTTGAGCGCCTAGATGCGGCGAAACAATGGAGGGCTCGGATGAAGGATGCTTTGGCAAAGACCTGTCATAAGCTAGAGAACTCCGCCAACCTAGCTACAACTGTAGCTACGGGTGTCTTGGATGGTTTGAACACTCTTGAGAAGGTCTCTGCCCAAAGCAAAAATTTATTTGCCTTCATGGATGAGATGTTAAGGAAGGTGGAGCAACTATTGGAGGCCGCCAAATTCTACAAGTTGAGATCGGAGAGGCGTGCTCGGATTGCTAACGTCTGGTTGTTATCCGAGGAAGGTGGAACCTTCATGGCTAAAATTTCCGGAGAAATTATCAGCAATGGTCTTCAGCTAGATGCCGACGCTCATAGGTTGGTTGTAGAGGAGCTCGGTATTGATTCTGATAAGCTGGCGGCCTTAGCGCGATCTAAGAGGGACCAAGATCTTTTAAACTTAACTGCCATATTTGAAAAAGAGTCTTCTACCTTGAACGACGCGGACTGGGATGCTAAGGAGAAGAGAGAGTGGGTTCAAAAGTTTGAGTCCGAGCTTGAGGAGCAAGTTGTTAGGCTGAACTGGGAAGCTTTATCCTTTCAAGTCCTGGTTATCCCTACTGTCTCGGAAAGATCTACCTTTTCCAGGCTTGAACTTCAATGTACAGATCTGTCCAAGAACTAGCCTTGGCGCTCGGCTCTAATGAGCCATTAACCTCTGATGAAGAAGAATGTTTGTGCTCCACCTCTTCTCCGCAATAGCAGCCTCCCCTAGATTCGGCCACCCCCTAGAGAGCTGATTAATCTTATTTCTCTTCTGATTCAAAGGCCTGCGTGCCTTACATTTTGTATTGACATTTTTGAAAAAATATTGGTCTCCGGACCTTGCTTATAAATTTGGAGATGCTTTTCATCTCAAGTACTATGATGTATATATTGATCGTTTATCTTTGTTTTGGTGATATTTTTATGAAATACTTAGGCTCATAGGCGCGTAGATCTTCAAAGTAGTCTTAATAGGGGTGCGACTTATAGAAGTCTCGGACCTCCTATCGTTTAACGAATATTTGGCTCTCGAGAATATAGATTCTCAAAGTAGCTTTAATAAGGGTCTGACTTGTAGAAGTCACAAACCACCTAACTTTTAACAAAATACTTAGGCTCCTGAGAATATAGATTCTCAAAGTGGCCTTAGTAGGGTCCGACTTGAAGAAGTCTCGGACCACCTAACTTTTAAGAAAATACTTAGGGTTTAGAGAACATAGGTTCTCAGGAGTCCATCATTATTAAGCAAAGATGAACAATTCCTTGCAATCATTGCCGGAGCATCCATCATTATAGCAGTCTTATGTTAATAAAATAAAATAACAATTCCTTGCAATCATTGCCGGAGCATCCATCAATCATTGCCGGAGCATCCAGTTCATAGGTGTCGGGTTTGATGATACGTACAATTTTGAATGGACCGTCCCAATTGGCCCCCAAGTTTCCTTTTTCAGTAGCCTTGCTTGTTGCTTCTACTTTGCGGAGCACGTAGTCATGGAGTTGCAATTGTTTTTGTTTAACCCTCCTATTGAACTGTCTAGTCATTTTTTGCTTCTGTGCTAGTGCGTTTCCTCGTGTTTCTGGAAGAAGGTCTAGATTGATCCTTTTTTCCGCATCATTGTCTTCATGTGAATAGTACGCAATCCTAGTTGAAGGGACGCCTATTTCTACTGGTAGCACTGCTTCAGAGCCATACGCAAGAGAAAAGGGTGTATGTCCTATTGCTTCTTTCACTGTTGTTCGCATGGCCCCATAGAATACCAGCTAAATCTTCATTTGAAGTGCCCTTAGCACCTTCTATTTTCTTTTTGATACTAGAAAGAATTCTTTTATTTGCGGATTCAACTTGGCCATTGGTTTGAGGCCCAGAAACTAAACTGAATCTTACTTGAATTTTAAATGTGTCACAGTACTCAATTGTGTTTTTGCTTATGAATTGCCGGCCATTATCAGTTATTATTACTCGGGGTATGCCGTATCTTGTAATAATATTACGCCAAATAAATTGACATACCTTTTTGTCGGTAATGGTGCCTAATGGTTCAGCCTCCACATACCTTGAGAAGTAGTCCACAGCCACGATAATGAATTTCCTTTGGCCTTTTGCAGGAGTGAATGGTCCTAGGAGATCAAGTCCCCATTTGTCAAAGGGTAGCACAGCTTGAATTGTGGTGAGATAATTGGAAGTTTTCTAGGAACTTCTGCGAAGTATTGGCACTTTTCACACGATCTGATTAGCTTCTCTGCATCTTCTCACAGTGTCGGCCAGTAATACCCACTTTTTAGGGCTTTGTTGATAATTGTTCTAGCCCCTTGGTGGATACCACACCCTCCTTCATGGATTTCTCGGAGGATGTAGTTTCCATCTTCAGGAGTCACACACTTGAGCAGAGGGTGCGTGTAACTCTTTTTGTAAAGGGTGTCTTTATGAAACTCAAACCATTTTAGTTTTTTTATAAATATAGGGACTTGTGTCGGATCTTCGGGTAAGATTTCATGTTTGAAGTATTGAATAAGGGGATCCATCCAAGTATCAGTCCTATCCACCATTTTGACAACTTGATTGATGCTGTGGGTAGGTAAGACTTCCCATACAATGTTGCGGTCTTTAGGGCCATCTGTTGAACTGGCTAATTTGGCCAGCGAGTTTGCTTGTGTTTTAGCAGACCATGGAATATGAGAGATGTTGAATCGTTCAAGTTGTTCCACTAAGTTTTTCACTTTTTGTAGATACATTCTCATACTATCATCTTTCGCTTCAAATTCGCCATTGGTTTGACCAACTATCAACTGAGAATCTGAGTAGGCGGAGAGTATCTTGGTTATGAGTTGAAGCATATATTGATGCCAAGAATCATTGCTTCATATTCTGCCTCATTATTTGAAGCTGCAAATTTGAAGCGTACTGCATGCTCCATGTTTACTCCTGCTGATGATATAATGATTATCCCGGCTCCGCTGGAGGTTCTTTTGGAAGATCCATCAACATATAACCTCCACTCTTGGATCATTAGGTGTAGGTCCAGTTGTTTCAGTAATGAAGTCAGCGAGGGCTTGAGCCTTGATTGTTGTACGGGGTTCCACTTCAATGCCAAAATCTACCAATTGGTTGGACCAATCAGCGACTCTGGAAGATTGATTCTTCCCTTCTAAGATCTACTTCAAAGGTTGACTTGTTCGGACCCGGATCTGGTGTGACTGGAAATAAGGTTTCAGTTTTTGGCTTGCCATCACCACATCATAAATAACTTTCTAAATTTCGCTATAATTGGCCACTGACCCACGATGTGCATGACTTATGTTGTATATAGGGAATTTTTTTCCCTCTCTTTTAACGACAAGTACAGCACTAAAGGAGAAGTCGGATATGGCAACATAAAGGAACAACACTTCTCTTGCCATGGGCGAAACTAGTTTGGGGAGGTTGGCCAAATATTTCTTAAGTTGCTGGAAAGCTTCTTCTGCTTCTGGACTCCATGCGAAGGTTTGCTTCTTGAGAGTCTTGAAGAACGAGGAGCATTTATCTGCGGACTTTGACATGAATCTTTCAAGGGCGGCTATGCGTCCAGTGAGTTTCTGGACTTCCTTAACTGACTTGGGTGACTGCATATCGAGCACGGCTTGAATTTTGTCTGGGTTGGCCTCTATTCCTCTTTCATCCACAAGGAACCCTAGACATTTCCCCCTAGTTACTCCAAAAGTACATTTTTTCAGGGTTCAGGCGCATGACATTCTAAGGGTTAAGAATGTCTCTCGCAGATCTGTAGCATGATCTTTTGCCTCTTTGCTCTTTGTAATCATGTCGTCCACATAAACTTCCAAGTTCCTTCCAATTTGGGTATTGAACACTTTGTTGACCTTCCTCTGATATGTTGCTCTTGCATTTTTATGCCGAATGGCATGACTCTGTAACAGTATACTCCAGAATTTGTAATAAAGGTTGTGTGAGGTTGATCTTCTTCAGCCAAAGGAATTTGGTAATATCACACGTTTGCATCCATGAAACTAAGGAGGGCATGTCCAGTAGTGGAGTCGACTAGACGATCTATTTTGGCAATCGAATAGTCGTCCTTGGGACATGCCTTCCTCAAGTTTATGAAGTCCACGCACATTCTCCATTTACCATTGTGCTTATTCACTAGGACTACATTCGAGATCCAGTCTGAGTATTAGCATTCTCGGATGAAATTTTCTTTCAACAACTTCTCGACTTCTACTTTGGCTGCTTCAATCCTTTCTTTGCCTTGGTGTCTCAACTTTTGCTTAATCGGTTTGTGCCCTGGTCGAATATCAAGTTTGTGGCACATTTCTTCTTTGTGGATGTCAAGTCCGAACTGGAAGGACTATTGTTCCCAAAGGGATAAATCTTCCGCCTTCGAACCCAATCAAAGGTCTGTCCATGGGTTGAAGGTGTTTCTCTTCGTATTTCATCTGGCAAAGGCAATCCATGGTAATTAAGTCGGTTTTGCTTCTGGTATCTACCAAGACACAACGAACATTCATTTAACCGATTTTAAGGGTGACCACCACCGGGTCAGAGTGTGGTTGCTGCAGGGGAATGCTTAACTTTTCACCGAACTTCATCTCAAGGCAAGGTGGATGCTCTTTTGGAGGGCCTTTGACTAGGGTGTGAATGTTATCTCTCGCGGATCTAAGTGTAGGAAATTCTTCTACATAACCTCCTATTATCATTTCGATTACCCCGTTAGTAATGCTGGAGTGATCTTTTGCCTCAACTTTCTTTTCTGGTTCAGTTTTTCTGTCTCTACTGTTTGAACTATACCTCCTTCCTGTTGACCCACGATTAAGGAAACGATTCAGCTTTCCTTCCTCTGCGTATTTGTGAATGATTCTTTTGAGTTCACGGCAATTCGAGAGCGTATGGCCATGTTCCTTATGGTACTCGCACCACAAGTCCATGTTCCTTCGGTATTGTGGTCTGCGAATTGTTGTAGGAGGGGGTAATTCATCTCGAACAGCATAGAAGATATCTCTTGTGTTGCGGTTGAACCTAGCCTCATATCCATCATCTCGGAGTTCCCGTGGAGGATATTTCCGCTCTCCTTCGGATCGGCTGGGACCTCTCCGTGGACCCTGGTTTTGGTTTTGAGGCTTCTCCTTAGTCTCAGCCATTTTTTCACTCTTCCTCTTCTTGGAAGTGGGATCGAGTTGATGACATATATCAAAAGCGGTGACAAAGCTTCTAGCTTGCTTCATTGCCTCTGAGTATATTTTGACCTGATTCTCGAGAAGTTGGAATTTCAGCTTGTGAGTTTTCAATCCATTGATTAAGGCTGAGACAACAATAGACTCTTCTAAGTCCGTAACAGCCAAAACCCCATCATGAAACCGCTGGAGGTAAGCGGAAATGGATTCTCCTTCCTGTTCAGTGATACTCAGCAGGTGAAAATTTGACTTTTCTTGTCTTCTGGATGCCATGAAGTGACTGAGGAACTTGGCCTCGAGTTCGGCGAAACTATTAATACTTCCATTGGGAAAGGAAGTATATCATGTCAGGGCTAGGCCTGTCAAGGTTATGGGGAAGAATTTGCATAGGAGCGCAGGATCTGTAGTATACAAGACCATTAGGTTCTTGTAGGCTATCATGTGTTTTTCAAGGCATTGGGTACCTGAGAATGGAGTGATTGCCGGGATCCTTATTTTGGCGGGATTTGGAGTGGCAAGGATTTCGGCGGACAAGGGTGAATTCATACTAAATTTGAAATTTGAAATTTATGTGTATATGTGAAAGAGATTAGTAAAAGATGGTACATAAGAAAAATAAAAAATAATTCATACTAAATTAGTAGAATCGGATCGTTAAATCGTAGAATCGTAGAATCGTGTTTTGATTCTACCTCTAAAAATTTTATTCCAACTAGAATCGTAAGATTCTACAACTTTAAGATTCTACCTGCGATTCAAATCGCTCGCTTGTTTTTAGATCGTAAAATCGTAGAATCGTAGATTAGAATCACGATTTTAACAACAATGTCTAGGACCTTAAACTCCTTCTCCTGTCCATGAAACTCTGGACATCGTTGCTTTTCTCTCGCCGGATGTGGTTGAGATGAGACCTCTTGTCCCTATTACCTTTCCTCTGAGAGATGTTTATATGGGACACTTCTCTCCTCGGGGGTGTCCTTTGATTCCTGTTTGAAGTTCTTGCTCTGGAATGGGAGTGGTGACTCTCTTCTGCGTCGCGGTGTCCCTGTTCGGAAGAGACTATGTTTCGTTCCGTGAACATGGTTCGAAGATCTTGGATTTGTTGTGCCATGATTGTTAAAGTTGTATTCAGATCAGGATTATTTTGTGGCATGTTGTTTTGGGTGGTAACATTGCATATCTGCTCAGCAAAGGTTTGTGGGAGGCTGTTGGCAAGAGTTTCAAGATCCTGCCTTGTTACTGCCTGATTTTCACTATGGGAAGTGGAAGTATCTGTGCTTCTAGCCATGGACGCTTCTTTGGTGTTAGTTTTGCGCGATGCCATCACAACGTTCAGGGCTGAATCTTGGGTGTTTTGGAAGGTTAGTACTTCTCGTCCCCACAGACGGCTCTAAACTGTTTCTGCTAAGAAACGGTCGAATTTCTAAAGGGAGACTCTAAGAGGGAAGTACCTTGAAATTAAGGGAAGTGAGATGATCTGACCGCCGCGAGTGGAGTGCCGCAACCACAAAGAAAGACTAAACAGGGGTCTGATGTCCGGGAAAAGCCCTCCGACGCTTAAGTTAGATCAAAAAGAACGTAATAGGAATATCTGTGAGTTTTTAGAGTAGAATTACGTAACCTGACCTTGGTAGAGGGATGTAGTATTTATAAGAAGGAAAATTTGCTCAAAATAATCTCAACTATCACCCGTTGGCCAAAAATAATCCCAACTATCAATTATATTTTAATAATCCCAACTATTCTCATAATTTGTTGAAAACATACCCACCCCCTTGTTACCGGCTGGAACATGTAACTTTTTCACTTTTTTTCTTCTTTTTTTTTCACTTAATGATCAAAATTAACCCTTCTCCTACATCTATTAATCAAAAATGAAAAAAGAAAGTGGAAAAATTACTTGTTGCATCCGGTTAAACATGAGGCGGTTGCGTTTTCAAGAAATTATAAGAATAGTTGGGATTATTAAAAAATAATTGATAGTTGGGATTATTTTTGGCCAACGGGTGATAGTTGGGATTATTTTGAGCAAATTTTCCTTATAAGATTTATGCATTTGGAAGTTGTAACTTTTGGGAAGTTACTTCTGTACCAATAACATCTGGAAAAAGGAGTAGCCGAAGTGACATAGTGGTGGCGGTTTTCCGGGATAGTGCGCAGTTATATATGGAAGTGTCTTCAGTTGGGAAGAAACTGATTAACTGTTGTTTTGTTACATCACACAGGTAGTTTGATAATGTTGACAGTGACTTACATGTTTGACTCTCGACCCGTTGACTCGTTGACAAAGGGAATTCTGGGTATTTCCAATAGGTGGGATTTATGATCCCTAACAACGCCCAACATTTTCGGATCGGGGTGCCAAAGCTGACGCAGCGAGTGCTGTCCGAAAGCTCCTATTACTTTATTATAATTATTATTTTTTTATGTATACATTGTTCAAATGAAAACTCCGACTAATCTCATGATCAATATAAATCGAACAAAACCAAATTCACTTATACTAAGATAAACAAACAAGAGAAGTTTTTTTTATCACACAATCACTTGATATTTTGACACATATTATTACAAAAAACCTCATCATCAACTCAAACCATCATCGAAACATAAAAGCCATCAAATTACAAAAAAAAAATTTCCCATTCGCAAGATTTTTCAAGAAAACTTAAAATTTCATAAATTATGATTATTAAATTAAATACTTAATTCTCTTAACAAATTAAAATTTTGTAGAGAATCGTAAAACCAAATCAACCTTTTGAATCAAGACATATATATATAAACACAATCCTTCAAGCAAATCAATTTAAATTCCTTTTAACAAATTGAAATTTTGTTAGAGAAATATAGATCATAACAGAAATTTATTCAAATATCAATATAAACTTAGATCTTATAACAAATTTAAACTTTGTTAAAGAATATAAATCAAGAAAGGTTTTAAATAAAAGAAAACATAATTTAATCCTTTTAACAAATTAAATTTTATTAAAGGATTATTAGAAAACATTATATAAAAAAAATAATTAGTCCTCCTAAAAGTCACAGGATATCATCATGCATGAACTATAATTCATCATAGAAATTATGTATATAAAATCTATAATAAACAACCCAACTTAACTTACCCTTTGATTAGAAGATTAGATCGAACAAAAGTTTTTTTTTGTTTGTAGAACCGAAACCAAGGGAAGAACAAGAGGATTTTTCTAAAATTCTCACTCACTTTGAAGTTTGAAAATTGAGGATTAAGAGTGTTTAGGAGCTCTTAAGTAGAAACCTTCTTAATTGTGCCATAATACACAATTAAGAGAGGAGTTACAAAACTCATTGGCTACCTCTCTACAACCGACCACCCCCTCGTATTCCCCTCTAATTAATTTTTTTATTTATTAATTATGTTTTTATTCCTTTTATTTTTCTATTATATATATGTTTTTTAAAGGTAAAGAAACATTATGCGATAACATCGTACGCGATAACACACGTTACTGTTTGCTACATTTTAACTTACTTTATTTCTTATACTTATCTTATGTAAATAATCTAATTTAATAATATTTTTTTATTATTTATTTAGTTTATTTATTTGTATTGATAATTTTAAAACTCGACAAAAATATGGAGTGTTAAATTCAAGGACACATGTTGCAACCATATTTAGTTTTTGGAAAATTTACTTTTAAATATTCTATAAACGATCTTAAACTTGCTAATCATGTTACCTTTTCATTTATCTTTTATTTTGTAATTTTTAAAATTTTAAAAACTCAAAAACTAACCAACCTTTCCCTTGTCAGGCACCACCACCTTCACCAGCCTGCCACCCCTCCTTGTAACTACCCAGCACCACCAACCATTACTACTACCTTCCTCCTCCATCACCATCAACCCCTTCTTGTCAACAATTCTTAACGGTGAAAAGAAAAATATTCTACAAACCAGCAAATATTTTATTTCCACTAATATTAAGCAAGATATTCTTTATGATTGCGTGCAGGGCTCAAGCGAGATGTATACCATTTAATTTTTTCTTTACATGGCCAATCCTTTTGCGGGATTATCTAAGTGTGGCAATCCACTTTACCCTTTATCTTGGAGAGGTGTGTGGTTCATCCACTACCTTATTCCCCTAACCTCGACTACTGTAGAATACTGGGTTGATGATGCTGATTCATTAGCATACAAAAAATGATAATTGTAGTTGAATGAATTTATTTGCGAATACAATGCAAGTACAAATTTTGAATTGTTTAACATATAATATAAAAAAAAATTATGTTTATTTATAAGGCGATACTAAAATGAAGGTTTTGTTAACCTTATGCTAGTATTTTGAACATACCCTAAATCAATAAATGTGTTGTCCTTGAGAATCGAGATATAAATGATATTGATGACTAGCGATGAAATACTTTTTTAAAAAAAAAAAATCAAAGCGAGGCTAAATAAATTAAGTGGCTAAATACGAAAATACAATGTAAGAGATCCAAGATGGACCACCATCGTACCAAATGCTAGAACAAATACTGGTCGAAGTAGCTAAACGATGAACCTCAAAATTAGCCTCACGAAAAAAGAAACTAAAAGAGAGATCATGACAGTCCCTGACAGCAACACATATATTGTTGATGATGACTTGATTGTGAATTCTTTCCTTGATGGGCTTGAATAACATTTAAATCATCCCCTTCCATGATAACTCGACTCCACTACTTCTCCTTGACTATCTCCAAAGCCCACTGAAAGGCATCAATTTCCACACGCTCCACTAAGATAAAAGGCCAAAGGGTCTTTGAAGCAGTAAGCAGGATAACTCTTTTATCATCACGAGCAACCACTCCCACACCAATCCTATCATCTTTTGCGTTAACAGCAGCATCAACGTTCCAAGCACTTCTCCATAAGAAAAGTTTGGCTTTTGGAAGAATATTAAGACTCCAAATCTGCTTCCATATTGGATCACAACCATTTGAACTAGAGGCTTTGAATTATTCACGGAGGGCTAAAGCATACATATCACGAAATCTGAACAGACCATCATCACTTCCAATCTAGATTCTTTCATCAGTGGCACCACAAGTACTAAGGGGGATTTGCATAATACGATCCTTATCAATAGGCAGAAGAATATCAGATATAATATCCACACGCCAACAATTGTGCTCAGAATCAGTGAGAGTGTCCACAGTCACATTAGAATCCAGAATTCTGATCGGAGAAATGCTTCTCCAAGCATAACTTGGATTGAACCCCACATTAGCCTCCCATATAGAAGATGAAGGGAAGTAGCGAGCACGAAGGGATCGTGCGAGAAGAGAGTTAGGATAATAATTAAGTCTTTAGAGCTGTTTGGCAAGCAAAGAGTTATTAAAAAGCTTCAAGTCTCTGAACCCCAATCCACCCTCGCTTTTAGACCGATACAGATCTTTCCACGCTTTCCAAGGGATTCCTCGTGCTGAGTTTGAGGTGCCCCACCAGAAGTTACGTGATTTTTTCCACATCGTCACAAAAGACGTCGGTAATCTAAAACAACTCATCGCATAAGTGGGTATAGATTGCGCAACAGCCTTTATGAGAACTTCCTTTCCGTCCTTAGATAATAATTTTTCTTTCCACATCTGCAACTTCTTCCATATGCGATCCTTAATACCCGTGAAAGAAATTTGCGTGGACCTCTTAAACAAAGTAGGGAGTCCTAAGTATTTGTCATGACTCAAAACTTCCTTAAACCCCAAAACCAAACTCACTCTCCTTCTAACATCATGAATGAGGCAATTACTAAAAGACACTTCACACTTATCAAGATTGACCATTTGACCCGACAGCATATCTCCTCAGAATATCCAGAATCGCTTCGGCTTCGCTCACCTTAGCACGGTCGAAGATAATATTGTCGTCTGCAAAGAACAGATGGGAAATCGTAGTGGCATTGCGAGAGATCGCAACACCATGAATGGCATGTTCATTGTGGGCCTTTTTAAGAAGAGCTCCAAAACCTTCAGCACAGAGTAAGAACAAATAGGGATAAATGGGATCTCCTTATCTAAGCCCGCGTTTAGGAACAATCACCTCAGAAGCTTCCCCATTAACCAAGAAAGAATATTTCATAGGAGTAACACATTTCATCACCCCGTCAACCCAAATGGCAGAAAAACCCATTCTAATCATCACAAAAGCAATGTACTCCCATTCCATCCAATCGTAGGCCTTGCTCATATCAAGCTTGAGGGCCATAATCCCTCTATTTTTCGCATGGTTATGTTTCATGTAGTGGAACAATTCAGAAGATAGCAAAATATAATCAGTAATCAGTCTCCTCGGAACAAAAGCACTTTGGTTTTCATCGATAATATTAGGAAGAATAACCTTCAGTCTATTAGCTAGCACTTTCGAAATCAATTTATAAGAAACATTGCAAAGACTGATAGGTCTGAGGTCGGTCATCTTAGAAGGGTTCTTAGTCTTAGGGATAAGGGCCACATTAGTGTAATTGATGTCATCAGGCATACAACCATGGTTCAAAAAATCCAGCACAAGATCACAAGTATCATTACTAACTAAATCCCAGTATTTTTATAAAAAAGAGAAGGAAGCCCATCCGGGCCCGGGGACTTACAGGGATGCATTTCTGAAAGAGCAGCTTCAATTTCATCACGAGTGTAGGTGCGAATCAAATGGGTCACCATGTCATCAGTGATCCTGTTTTCAATAAAGCCCACATCTTCCAATGAGATCTTCGATCTAGACGAACCAAACAGCTCTGTGAAGTAGTCAAGGACTATTGTTTTCATTCGTTCTGGACATTTATGTTTTACACCATTTCGATCCTCTATCCATTTAAGCCTATTCCGCCTTCTTCTATTTGAAACTTTTGAGTGAAAATAGGCAGTGTTCTTATCACCATCTCGCAGTACGAGAGGTTGGCACCGTTGCCATGCAGCAGTCTCCTGTTGTTGTCTTAAACTCCGAATCTCCTGCTCAACTCTTCGATACTCCTTAATGACAGAAGAAAGCAGATCCATTTTTCGAACCTGCTTAAGCCTACGCATAAGCCATCCTAATCTATTCAGAGATACCTTATAGACCTCCTTATTCCACTTTTTTAATTGCTCCCCACACTCTTCCACCACCTTGTTCCACTGACCCCTATGTTTAAGATTGGAGATACTCCAGAAATTTCTGACATTTGCTTCAAAATCATCATGGTGCACCCATCGAACCTGAAAATGAAAGATCCGGTTGTCATCTCTACGATCAGACGTCCCTTACTCAATAAGACCTCGAAGATGAAGAACAATAGGACAATGATCTGACTCGTCCCATGTAATATTATCAGCTGTGGCCAACGGGAAATAAGATCTCCATGTAGTATTACCCACCACTCTATCAAGCTTTTCTTCAATGAAACCTTTAGTTCTATTGTTTCTCCACGTAAATTGATTCCCCACTGTATCAATCTCCCTATGATCATTCAAATCCAGACAGTCATGAAATGCACAAATATTGTTGAAATCACAAGTTAGACCTCTTCTCTTCTCTGATTCCTGAAGGACCTCGTTTTAATCCCCACCCACTATCCAAGGCAAATCAGTATCCCTACCCAGACCGTTTATCATGTCCCATGTTTTGACCTTTTGACTGTTGTTCGGCCATCCGTAAATACCAGAAGTTCTCCATCTCGAGCCACTGTCATCACGCACCAGAAAATCTATGTAATGTTCATCCTTTCCAATGACACTGACATCGGATTCGACCAACAAAAAAAGGGCAAGACCTCCCGCTCTCCCAATTGCCTCCACACACTCACATCTATCAAACTGCAACCTTGCTTGAACCTTTCGAGTATCAGACTTATTGCTTCTTGTCTCACTGAGAAAAAGAATCTCAGGGGAGTATTTTCGCACCAATGATTAGAGCGCATTGATTGACGACGGACTCCCTTAACCTCGACAATTCCAAAAAATGATAGCCTTCATTGAGCACCGAGACCCCATCTCGTGGGGCTCGCCACGTTGTCAGAATTCAGTGATTGGGTTGTGTCAACCTCTATGGGAACAATCCGCTTTTTATTATTACCTCTTTCATCAGGAACCACCATGTGTTCATCATCTAAGTCCTCCTCCTTTGATCTTTTTTCGCCTACAGGGAAGAAATTACATGGTTCAGAAATGAGGAGAGAGTGATTCCGGGCAAGTTTCTTCCATTTGTGGACTCTTTTCCCAGTAAGAAAGATTTGTTGAGGGTTTATAAGAGAATTCTTACATGGAGAGACCTTTTTATTACCACTAGCAACATCATCATCACGTGTAATACCAACATCTGACTGGCCCACTTCATTAATTTCTGTACCTTCACCAATAGCTTCTGTCCCCTCATAACTTTTGTCCCCTAAAAATTCAATCCACATGTGGTCCCCCTCGCAATCATCAGATCTAGGTTTCCTAACCTCTTTTTGTTTCTCGACATTATCAAGATCAATAACCACTTATTTAGAAGCGTTGTGTTAATGTAATTCTGAGGGTTCTCGAGTGTTTTCTTTGGAGGTAACTTCTTCGTGAAGAAAAGCCTCTTGCCACAAGATTTCGTATCACCCGTACCTTCATCAGAATCCTCCTTCCTCATAGGTTTCCAAGGCAAAGCTTTGAGCCAAGATCTGTACTGTTTTATTGGTGACTCGTCCCCAAAGGCATCTTTACACATGTTTGTTCCATGTCCCAACTTCCCACAATAAAAGCATATGAGAGGGAGTTTTTCATATTTCACAAAGCAGTTACAGATCTCCCCACCCCGAACTTTGATAGAGACATGTTTCTTAAGAGGTTTGCGCACATCCAGACATGCTCTAATACAAAGAGATTTCTCCATCCCAAGGTTGTCCGTCCTATCCAGATCCAGATAATCCCCAATCTTCTTACCCAGGATACAGGCATTTTGCTCATTATACCGACCCCTAAGCGGAACATTATATATCCTCACCCAAATAGGAAGCCCAATAAACTTCAAATCAGAGGGTTTCTGAGCCCCATCCATTTCAGCAAAGAGAAAGGTTGCTTTATCAAAATGCCATGGCTGGCCGCTTAGAACTTTCTCCTTATCTTGCTAGTGATAAAACTGAAATTGAAAGAGATTTTTACCAATCATATTAATATCCACCCCATGCTGAGTTACCCACACGTTTTTTATGGTAGTAATGAAAGCATTAGGGTTTAAAATTAGCTCAGACCACAACCTGCTAATCAAGCCCAAGGAAATACGATCATCTTGTTCTTCATTGCCTTCGTCTACCCATTCACAAACTTCTTCAGTAACATCCCCTTTCTCATCATTCAACTCACCGCTATTATCAACTGCCACACAAGCATTTCCATTATCATATTCCACTTCTGTACCATTATTCGAGATACAGAGTTCATTAGGGTTTGTTTCCAATTGCATTACACGAAGCAATAATACACGGTATATATAAGGAGTCTGCATCATATCTCATTTGAAATATATGATTTTTAATTTTTAAAAATTAGGAAATTCAGATTGATTATCTAGTTTAAAATCGGATATCGGAACAAGATTTGAATTTTATTGAAATCGAAAATTCGGATGTCTGATTTTGAATTTTTTTTTTAACTTTTTTTTGAGTTACTTTATTAGAAAAATTCTATTTAGGCTTTTAACACATGCTACTGTTGGACACTAATTGTTAAATCAGATGGTCTCACGGTTAGATTATTTCTATTGGGCTGGCCTAATGTACAATTTCTGTCTGAAAGAGATTACTTATAACGTTAATTAAAATGATCAGCTATACTTTTAAAATAATCACTTTTTATAGTCTTAGAGTTATTACTCATAACCTCAAAACGATCATTTACGATCTTAAAGTATTCTATTAAAGATTAGGCCCGTGTCATGGTGAGACGGTCTCATACAAGACGAGCTGGCAATTAACCCGTCTTATATGAGACCGTCTCACAATGAGACGAGTCCATACGAGTGAGCCCATGTCTCTAAGTGATGACTTTGAAATTATAAGTGATCCCTTTAAGGTTATAAGTGATAACTTTAAAACTATTAAAAGTCAACACTTTGAAAATAAATATACATTGGGCTAACCCAATTAAAATGGTTTCACAATAATACCGTCTCATATGAGAATTTGCCATTTCCCATTTTCTAATACAGTTAAGTTGCGTAACTTATCTATTAATTATGGCTTTTGAACACCCACAGGATATTGCCAAATTGATTATTATTTTGCACACATATTATAATTTTTATTTAAGAAAGAAAAAAAGTGTGCTGAAATATTTGTGTGTACAAAAGCGCAAAATAGTATAAAGAGTTTTTTTAAAAAGGGATATCTGGTATCTGACTCGCCGTAAATTGAATACCTAAATTTCAAATATTCGATTCATATGGATCAAAACTGGACCATAATTTTTAGTATCCGACAAACAGGGTATTCAGATTTTTGAATCTTAATCGATTTGGTATCCGTTGTTAAACACTCTTTAATAAATATCATAGTCTTTATAGTTAATCATCCTTTTATTTATAGGAAAATTTGCCAAGAATAATCCCAACTATCACTCGTTGGCCAGAAATAATCCCAACTATTGATTATTTTTTAATAATCCTAACTATTGATGAAATTTGCTCAAAACAGTCCCACTCTATCTTTCACCGGCTGTAGCAGGTTTTTATGATTAATTTTTTTTACCTTTTTTTTAACTCTCCTTCATCAAATTAGTATAACCTACCGTTTCATCTTCAAAAAACTGATTTACCCTTCCATGTTCAAAAACCCATTAAACTCCTTCCTCCATTGATGAGCAATCTTCAAACCCTAGAATACCTGTTCGTAGGAGAGCAAAGGTTCTGAAGGTCAGCAAGTCCATTCGCAATTCACTGTTGTTGAATTTCGCTTCTTCCACACTATAGTAATGTCGATTTTAGCATACTTTTGTAATTTAACTTTTTCTTGTAAATTGTTGGTTGTAGATGATAGTAGTTGTTGATTTTTCCCTTTTTTCGTTTTAGGCTGGTGTATTTGACAAATTTACTGCAAAATTTTGGTTTGGGGGTAAATTTATATGGAAAAATAGATTATGTTGGTGGTGAAGGATTTACCATTGAAATTGATGCTGACCTAATTTCGTGGTTTGATTTGGATGATCTAGTAGTGAGTAAGATTGGGGTTGATTATGAACATTCTCTATTTTCATGAACCCAAGTTGTCTTCAATTTCAAGAGGAGTTGAAAAACGTTAATAGTGATGAAAGTGTAATGGAAATGGCAATGCTAGGTGTTAAATTTAGGGCAGTGGTTGTTTATATACTCAAGGTAAGTGATGATGTAGAGTTGGAAAGGGAATTTACTAAAAGGGTACCAAAGTTAAGTGTGAAACGGTCAAGTAAAAGCAAGGCGGAATATAAAAAGCAAAATAATTCAAGTGGTCCCCTACCATGTGAAGAATCAGATTCCCTTGTTACACAGGACCCTATACCTTTGTCTACATTTATCCCATACCCTACTATTCATTATCCCCCACTAAACCCTAATCAAGCATTAAAGGGTCAAGCATCTAAAGGTGGAGATAGTGAAGTTTGTGATGGTGAAGGGAGTGAACAATTTGAGGATGCACGTAGTGAAGGATTGGATGAGCAAGATGTAAGTGACTCAAGTGATGGTGTGGGTGATAGTGATAGTGAGGATGAGAGTTATTGTGTAAGTGGTGATGTTAAAGACAGTGAACACGAGAGTTATATGGATAGTGATGGGGTGAGTGAACATGAACAGCCTGAACAAATTGGTGATATTGTAGTTGCTTCGACTTTGAGCAGGGATAATCTTTCTGATTATGATGAAAGTGATGAAGAGGGTACACATGTTGCGAATGAGCACACAGATTGGAAGAAATTCAAATGGCGTGTAGGTGCTAGCTTCCCAAACCCAAATGCATTTAAGGATGCAGTGACACAGTACGCACTAGCACAAGGTAGAAATTTAAAGTTTGCTAGCAGTAATAAGAAAAGACAGAATAGACTAGGTGTTGTATGTGTTTCGGGTTGTCCATTTAGGTTGTATGCATCTTGGGACAAAAAACTAGATGAGTATACAGTTAAATCAGTGACGAACAAGCATACTTGTCAGAGAAATATGGAGGTAAATAGTAGATTGAAATCAAAATGGGTGGATGCGCAAATGCTTGAAGTGTTCAAGAAAAAACCACACATTCCTTTGAATGAGATAATTGACATGGTTAAGAGCAATTACAGTGTTATTTACAGCAGGGATTTCGCATACCATGTCAAATACAGTGCGCATAAGAAGCTGCATGGTTCAATGAAAGACCACTACAACAAGGTGATGATGAATTACTTTGAGGCCTTGAAAATTAGTTGCCCACAAAGTAAGTTCAGCATTGTTACAGTCCCAAACACTAACCCACCTGTCTTTCAAAGATTTTTTGTTTTTTATGAAGCCTTGGGGAATGGATGGTACAATGGGGGTAAGAAAGTGTTGTGCATTGATGGGTGTTTCATCAATACTTTCTTAAGGGGTATGCTATTATCAGCTATAGGACGGGACCTAAATGAACAAATGTTTCTTGTAGTATGGGCTGTAGTAGAGGGGGAGAACAATGAATCTTGGGAATGGTTTTTATCAGAGTTCAAGAAGGGTTTACCCCCAACCAATGGATGGACTAATATTACTGATGAGCATCAGGTAAATAAATTTTCCTGCTAATTTAATTGTGCAATGATTGAATTTGACTAGGTGCATTGACTTTGTTTTATTTTCAGAGCATACTAAGAGCAGTTAATCTTGAACTTCCCAAGGATGAGCATAGGCACTGTGCAAGGCATATTTATGCCAACTAGAACAAGAAAGTCAAGGGAGTTGAGCTAAAGATGTTATTTTGGAGATGTGCGAAGGCGTACAATGAACCTGACTTTTATGATGCAATCCAGGACATGGATGAGGTTTGTCATGAAGCTTTGGATGCATTCAAAAAAGCTGATCCAAATGTATTTTGTAGAGCATATGTGAAAAAGGATAGCATATGTGATGTAATTGTTAGCAATATGGTTGAAACATTCAACAATTACATCATGAATGCTAGGTCCAAACATCTTATAAACATGTTAGAGGAAATTAGGACATTGATGATGAAAAGATTAGTGACAAAGAAGGAACAAGCTGCTAAGTGGGAAGGTAAACTAAGTGTTCGGTGATGCCTGCGTCTACTACTAGATTCCAAGTATCTAGTTATTGTGATACCTTGGAAGTTGACATTGAAAAGAGAGAGTGCACATGTGGGAAATGGAGGCTAAAGGGCATACCCTATAGCCATGCTGTGGCTGCGTTGTTTTACTTGCACAAGGAAGTTGAGTGTTATGTTGATAAATGCTACACTTTTGAGTCTTATTTGCTTGCGTACGCTGGTAGCATTAGTCCTTTAGCTGGAGAAAGGCACTGGCCTCAGATGAACATTCCAATGGACCCCCCACCAATTAAAATAGGTCTAGGTAGACCTAGAAAATCTAGGTTTAAGTCACCTCATGAAGACCCCAAACAACTTGGCAGGCTTACCAAACATGGGGTGCAGATGACTTGTAGCTTATGCAAAAGCAGAACGCACAACAAGAGGAAATGCCCGGAGAAGGGTAAGGTGCAAGAACAGCCTCCACAGCCCAAAAAAGCAAGAGGAAGACCCAAGAGAAATGCTTCTACTCCCTCGGAAACACCAACAGAGCAACCTTCACATCACATGGTGTATGCCCAACGTTCGACAATTGGTAGAGGTGGAAGAACAATAAGGTCGGGTCAAGGAGTTAGGAGTGCTATGAGGGGTGCAGCTTTTCGTAGGAGTGAAAGACGTGCAAGTTCATCTGCAACAACAAGCCAGGTAGTTCATGATTTTACAATACTAGATTTTAATGATTTTATATGTTATTTTGACATTACTTTATTTCATTTTCATGTTAGGGTCCGAACACAAGGTCAAGGTCGACGTTGAAGATTTGCAATACTCAAGAATCAAGCTCATCAGTATTGAAGGATAACTAATATGTATAAATTTGAAATATGTAATTTTTTGGTGATTGTATAGGTAATGCTACTTGGTGAAATATGTATAAATAGGAAATATGTAATGAAATATGAAGGATAACTAGTGTGGGTAATTTTTTGGTGATTGTACTGAATCCATTAAGGTTAGTATAAGGGTAATGCTTATTTTGTTCATCACGATGGTGATTATAATGACAGTTGATGTACGTAATTAATCCATGTTGAAATCGATGCTTTTGAGTACTGCTACTGATTTGTGCAATGAACTTCTGTTGACATGAATTGTGCTGCTGTTTACAAGAACTGTGCAATGAACTGTGCAATGAACATGTTTTTGATTTGTGCAATGAACAGCTGCTAGGGTTACTGAATTCCCATACAAGCTGTTTAACAGTTGTTGTTATCAATACAATTACTAGTTTGTGTATTGCTCAGATTTGTGTGTTGTTGTTAACAAGCAATGTTCTTCCTTGTGCTGCCGTATTACTGAGATTTGTGTTGTTGTACAGCTCCTGATTGCTAGGGTTAACAAGCAATGTTCTTCCTTGTGCTTCTAGGCTGCTGAAATTTAAGCAAATTTTTGTGCACTGTCTTGCTCATACATTCATTTGTAGAAAGAACATTTTTCATAATCATTCAAAAGATATAAGCTTGCAATAATTCATTACATAGCTTAACATAACTAATTCCAATTACATTGCTTTCAATTTCCAAATACTTCTTAATACTAGTTTCTACTTGGTACATTTCTTTTATGAAATTCCTAAGTAAGTGCAAATACAATCACAAAACATATGAACCAAGAGAACAAACGCATAAATCCTAAAGCCTTCACTCCTCCATTAAGCTTTGCATTTTCCAGTTTAAGTGAGTTAACAACCTCTTCCATGGCCCTTTCCTTGTGCTTTAATTTCTGAATTTTGTAAAGTAGTGCTCCGATTTCAACTTCTAATTGTTCATGCTTGTCGATCTGGTCAATTGATTTGTCAACTTCATCTTCCCACATAAAAAAATTGCAATTTGTATCCTAGCACAACCATACAATTACTAACTCAGGTATGATTTAATTTAATTGAAAAAATAAAATTGAAAAAAAAGGAAAAATTACCAGGAATAATACAACATTTTGCTTATTTCCCTACAATAATACCAACTTTTGAATAACTATGAATAATACCAACTTATGGGGATGTTTCCCTAGAATATACCTAACATGTTAAAAATCAAACTATAGGTGATTATATGACCAAAAAAATTATTAAATTAGTTAATAACTAAAGTTGGTATTATTCTAGGAAAAAACACCCCAAAGTTGGTATTATTCATGGTTAATCAAAAGTTCGTATTATTGTAGGGAAATTAACAAAAGGTAGTATTATTCACGGTAATTTTTCCAAAAAAAAAAAAAAAAAACCAGAATTTGGAACACTTACAGGCCAATTAGCACAACCATAGAATTTGTTTCCCGGCCTACTACCTTGTTTTGCAATCCTCATTTGCGCAGGAAGACCATGATAGCATTTCAAGCTTCCACCACAAATTGCACCTCTATATTTTGGATTAGAGTTTGAATACTTAGATGAAGAAGAAGAATTCATTGAATCTTAAAGGGATGAAGCTTTTAGAGCTTGACCATGGGTGAAGTTTTTCAATGAGTGAAGTTTTAGGGTTTGTTAATGGAGGAAGGATGAATGAAGAAGAAGATGGAGAGGATGAAGGGTAGGTTATACTAATTTGATGAAGGAGAGTTAAAAAAACAAGGTAAAAAAAATAAATCAAAAAAACCTGCTACAGCTGGTGAAGGATAGAGTGGGACTGTTTTCAGCAAATTTCATCAATAGTTAGGATTATTAAAAACAGGAAGTCTCCTGAGAGACGGTCTATCCTATAGACGGGATCCATGAAGTCCAGCCCAAACAATTTTGCAATTTAAAAAAAATGAAAAACAAAAAAAAAATTTTAAAGTAACCGGCATGCGTGGGAATTATCAGTTTTGGAAAACCAAACGTCCTCTTTTCAATAACTACCATTGGAACCCAAAAACCAACATGATTGCCTCTGCCATTACAACTCCAGAATTCTCATTCTCTATTAAGCTTCTACAACCATGGATGAATTATTGTGTGAATTCGACCAAGCTTATTCGAAACAGATATTGAAAGGTATGGTAGTGAACTGAATTGTATTGTTCATTATTGTGTGAATATTACCAATTTAATTTTAAATTTTTGTTCCCCAAGCTTCATCAATGGCGGTTGTTCCCCAAGCTTCATCAATGGTGGTTGTTCCCCAACCTTCAACAATGGATGTTGAGAATGACAATGAATTTGCCCGGAATGAATTCGCACTTAACATTACATGTAAGTTGCTACCTTTGTTTTTTTGTAGAGGGAGGGGATGAATGTCGAAAATTTCACACCCCCATTGATGTTTTTTTTATAATTTCAGTTCCTGGAGATGAAGATGAATACAATAACCAGAGCAACGCTATATGCCTATACGAAGGTAACATATTGGGGATTATAATACCTTAGATTTGAAGTTATCATAGTGTTTATTTGGTATTATCATGGATTGTGTTTGGGTGTATAATCGCATGTTTCTGTCCGTATAATGGCATGTGTTTGGGATTATAACATATCATATTTGCGTTTATAATTCATTATATTTGGAGGTAATGTGAATATAATGGTATGTGTTTGGGTGTATATTGTCATGTGTCTTGGGAATATAAAACATTATATTTGTTATTATAATAGTATGTATTTGGGTGTATAATGGCATGTGTTTGAGAACCCATCTACATTATATTTGGTATTATAACTCTATGTGTTTGGGAATATAACACATTATATTTGGTATTATAATGGTATGTGTTTGGGAATATTTGGTATAATAATGGTATCTGTTTGGGTGTATAATGACCTGTGTTTGGGAATATAATACAAAAAATTTGGGCTTATAATAGTATGTTTTTGGAAGTATAATGGCATGTGTTTGAAATTATAACAACCTTATATTTTGCATGTTACATACCATATATATGTTAATACATGTTTAATTATTTGGTGTTATATATCTTCAATAATTGTTATAATAATGTTTACATGATTGTAATGAAGAAACCGAGCCCTCTAGAGCAATTCAAAAATCTCAAATGAACTGAAATGTGCTATTGATCTATCACAAGTAGACCTATTTAGTTTACTAGAAGGCATTGCCGCCAAAACAATAGAAGAACTTGAGCAGCTCTACATGTCACATGCATGAGTAACGGGTTTTGGCATTAAAAAATACACCCAAAGAACAAGAAAGGATGTTGTAGTAGAGAGGTATTACGTTTGTTCATGTGAAGGGAAAACAAATGTGGTCCCTTCAAATGAAAAAAATGAAAGTCAACAAAAGTCGAAAAAGATGAAACTCACGCCAATAACAAGATACGATTGTAAGGCACGGATACGGATTAAATTAGATAATGAAAGTGGATTATATTATGTTAAGCAACAAATCATCTTGCACACCCATGAATTAACAAGAGTTGAATGGCAACACCTTCATCGTTCTGAAAGGCATGTATCAGTTTCTGAGAAGATTGATACCATTAGATCATTTGAAGAGGCAAGCATCAAACCAACCCCTGCTTATAGATATTTGTCACAAGATGCAGGCGGGGATGAGTATGTTGGGCATATACTATTAGACCACATAAACTATGTCAACAAGTAATATGCTATGTTTGGAATTATATTATTAGCATTTTGGAAGTATAAGATAATATATTTGGAATTATAATGTATATTATTTGGTAATATGAAAAAGGATTGTTTGGTAATTTTATGTCGGCAAGTTAAGGATGAAAGCAATAGAAGGGGGGGATGCTCAAATGGTGATTGATAAGCTCATAGAAGAATCTGAAAAGGATCCTGAATTTTACTATCGCGTAAAGTTGAATGAAGAAGGACAGTATGATGAGAGATGACTTCAAAATTTTTGGAGATGTTGTAATATTTGACACAACCTACCGTACCAACTGTTATAACCTTTTTTGTGGCCCAATAGTTGGGATTAATAATCATTGGAAAACAGTTATGTTTGGATGTGCATTTATCGCCGATGAAAAGGTTGAATCATTTGAGTGGGTTCTTGGTTAATTTAAAAAAGCTATGAGCAACAAATCCCCAAAATCAATATTCACCGATCAACACTTTGCAATGTCACGTGCAATCGAGAATGTACGTAATAATAATCTATGTAATTTTCCGTAGAACAATATTATATTTGGTAATATAATGTGTTATATTCGGATATATGATCTGCAGGTATTTCTAGAATCAAAGCATAGATTATGCTTGTGGCACATACTGAAAAACGCGGTCTCACGTTTTGGGTCGTTAAAGTCGAATACAGGCTTCAAAGAAGCATTCCATAAATGCTTGCTGGGTTGCAACACCGAGGAAGAGTTTAATGAATGGGTTGCAATATGTGTTTGGGAATATTTGGTATAATAATGGTATCTGTTTAGGTGTATAATGACCTGTGTTTAGGAATATAATACAAAAAATTTGGGCTTATAATAGTATGTTTTGGAAGTAAAATAACATGTGTTTGAATTTATAACAACCTTATATTTTGCATGTTACATACCATATATATGTTAATACATGTTTAATTATTTGGTGTTATATAACTTCAATAATTGTTATAATAATGTAATGAAGAAACCGAGCCCTCTGGAGCAATTGAAAAAATCTCAAATGAACTGAAATGTGCTACTGATCTATCACAAGTAGACCTATTTAGTTCACTAGAAGGCATTGCCGCCAAAACAATAGAAGAACTTGAGCAGCTCTACTTGTTAGGGGTCGGAGTGGATGTTATTGGGGTTGACGGTGGACTGCTTTCATGTGGTGCTGCAGTTGGGGGTGGAATGTTAGGGGTTGGGCTGGGAGGGGGTGTAATGTTAGGGTTTGGGCATAGAGGGGGTGGTCCTTGTTATGCATCCGCCTTATTCTTATTAAGCAGCATGCTACAAAATGCGTCAATAGACGCCAACCAATCGGCATTACCCCAAATATGTTGGGTCTTAGAAAGAACTTCTTCTGTTGACACATCATCGGTGCCCTTAGTTTGTTGCAAGTTATACGCGACCACCCTTTGGCAATAAGTGTGCGTAATAACTTCTAAATCTCTCTTAAAAATTGCCTCGGCCATCTCCAAATCCTAAATACAGTATAAATATATATCACACCACATATAACACCAAACATGTATAATTATAACACCAAACCTATTCAATTATTACACCAAATATGTATCAGTATAACATCAACACTATTTTACATAATACCAAATATGTATTAGTATAACACCAAATATGTATCAGTATAATACCAAAACTATTCAACTATAACACCAAATATGTATTAGTATAATGCCAAAACTATTATACGATAAACCTAAATACGTATGATTAATATCACCAAAACTAATCATCATATATCAATACAACATCAACACTATAACAACAAATATATATCAGTATAATACCAAATATAAGATACTGAACTTTTGTTCGCCATCTATCATCATCTCGACTTGCATCCTTTTCATCATCCTTACAAGTTTCCTTGTCATCCAACAAGTTAGTGGCTTCATCCTTTTCATCATCCTCTTCAACACCGCTTGAACGGGTTGTACACCAATTGACATATTTGCTGGTCAACGGGAAACCAGCCCTGAAAATTCCTGTACCAAAACCAGTGACCCTCTCTTGGTCAAACCTCAACTTAATCTCATCGTCTAACATATGCCTTATTAAAGGCAAAGATTGCGGTAGCGGCTTCCCTTGGTGAGGGAACCGGTAACAATAGCATACAAACAAAATAGCAACACACCCATTAACAAACATCGCTGAACGTTGTACATCGTCACACAAATTGTCTAGAACGTACGAACACTATTCATATGTATGAATAGCAGAAGCATCATTGATGCAAGGGAAGACAGACAGCTTCAGTCTAAAATCGGGGTAGAGGGTTAGAAGAATAGCAAGAACATATAGTACAAACAATTTTTTTGAAGTCATCCCCACCTAAGGGATAACAACCCATCATAATAAGTAAGTCCTTTGCGGTGACCCTTTCCGGCTTCTAGAATCCCAAACTACAAAGCCATTCAACAACCTCATTTTCCGCTCTTTTCGAACGAGTGATGACACGCTTGGAAGGGTTACAAAGCAACCCAAAAATATGCTATAACGCCAAATGTATACTATAATAATCCAAAATGTATGCCATTTCAAAATATTATATATACCATATATAACACCAAATATAATGCCAAATATCACATATAACACCAAAAAGATAACACCAAATGTATAGAATCCCAACAATATTCCAATTCAAAATATACTATAATAGCACATATAACACCAAAACTGTTATAATAAAACACCAAAACTATGCCTTTATGATTCCAAAACTATGACTTCATGTTTCCAAAAACATGCCTTTATGATTCCAAAACTATTCACCTAAAACACCAAATGTATACTATAATAATCCAAAATGTATGTCATTTCAAAATATGATATAATACCATATATAACACCAAATCTATGCCTTTATGATTCCAAAAGTACGCCTTTATGATTCCGGGTATATGTAAATTCAGATTAAAAATGTACTCACATTCCATCCTCCGTCTCTATCTTCACCAACGAAGTCTGCGGCCTAGGAGCCCGCTGTTTCACAGGATTGGTTGATTTAGGCTGCATGCACCACCTCCTTTGTTCAAATTAGACATTTTCAAGACCTGTTTCAAAATTAAAACACCAATGGATGAAGAAGAATGAAAATAGTACAAAAAAATCTCAAAAATCCACGCCATTCTCAAAGATGGGCGAAATCATCTCTGAAAATTTAAAAATGGAAAATTAAAAATGAAAATATTGGGCGAAAATTATCTCTGAAAATTTTGAAATAAAATATCAAAAATCTCGAAATGGAAATAGTACAAAAAAATGGGTTTAGTACAAAAAAAATCTCAAGAATCCACACCATTCTCGAAGATGAAGAAGATACCTAGAATTGAAAACATATGGGCGAAAATGGAGGTGATTAAAAAATACCTAGAATGTAAAAGATGATTAAAAAATTGAAAACATACCTATAATTGATGAAGAAATGGTCGACAATGGCTTGAGAACTCTGAAGATTATGGTCGAAAATGGAGATGAAGATGAAAGATGACTAAACTCTGAAGATGGCGAAAATGGTGAGGATGGCGTGAAGAGTTGAAGAGCAATAGACGGTTTCTTCTCCTGATGAGTAATGACGAGTAGTTTGGGAAGATGAAATGACAAGACTGCGCACTTCTTTCAAAAACATTGGAATCAAATTTTTTTATTTTTTTTTATTTTGTTCTTTAAAATTATCAAAAATACAAATCGGGCTGGCCCATTTCTCTGGTCTATCCTATAGACCGTCTTTTAGGAGATTTTTTTTCCTTATTTATATATATATATATATATATATATATATATATATATATATATATAAAATATATATATATATATATATATATATATATATATATATATATATATATATATATATATATATATATATATATATATATATAATTTTTTAAGTTGATTTTATTGTAGATCTATAACTCATATATACTTTGATAGTCTTTTTAGGTGTTTTTACTTAATTATTATTTTTTATTTTAGTAAGGTAAGATGATAAATCTTTGAATAAACTTTTTCCAAGTGTAATAAGGTTTAGCTTATGTTGATAATACTTATTACTTATATGCTAGTATTATTTTTAGTGTTACTAAAGATGGAGTTTTTCTCCTCTTTATTAAATTAATAAAAAATTATAAACCTAATTAATTTGTCCTAATATCCAAATACATGATAGGAAAAACCAAAAATTAATCCTAAAATTAGATCCTGGTGCACCATGAATAGTGTTCACTACTAGTTACTAGCCACTAGTGCTACCAACAAAAATTGTGTCATTGAATGCTATATCTTGCTCTTACAAATTGGACTTAAAAAAACTTATCTAAACTTACCTTTTAGAAAGAAAAGTACACAAATTACATGATCCTAGCTAATGTGTGGTTATATATGCACAAGTAAAAGAGTGTCTTAGATCATATAACACAAGTAACCAATTGATAAAAGCCTCACAATAACCAAATCAACAAATGATGGACATAGTGTTGGTTGCAATCTAAAGTGGGGAACAAGCAACATCCATGCAACTTCCCCATACAAAAACAAACATTTTTCTATTATTCAATTTTTTTCAATTACTTTTACTTACGCAATTTCAAGCATAATTCAAGCTTCAGTATCAATTAATATTATTTTACTTTTTACTTTTTATGTATAATAAAAACACATTCGAGGTTTCGAGCATGTTCAACATATTAAACCACACAGGGCCCCGAAAAATTAGGGGCCCCAATATTCAATTACTTAGTAGATGTTAAATGTTGAAAGATACAAAGTTATTAGAAAAATATTATAATTTTTAAAATTGCACAGGGCCCGCATATAATTTGTCAATTTTTGCTCTGTTCCTGTAAAAACATATTCAAGGCGAATTTTATTTGATTCGGTTTAATGCATATTTTAATAAAATTAATCTTTTTATTTTTAATTATATTCAACATACAAAAAATATTAAGGATTAAAATAATATATTAAATAACGTAAAACCCAAAAGTTTTAAGAACACTTTTTTTAACCATATAGAAGAATTAAAGAAGCTTTTTCACTAATCATATTAATGATGAAAAGGATATATTGGGCAACATTTGTTTAAACAAAATTGGTCAAAATCTGAATTTGAGAATGACATCCATTAAAACACAGAAAAGAATAAGAATAATACGTTTACCAAAAAAGTTAAGCAAGTAGCCATCTTGAAAGACCAAAATCATTTCTGGCCGGCCTTCGAAAGAATTATACCGACGTCATAATTAAATTGCCTTGAGGATGTATTATTATAATTTAATAATATAGAAAGTGTACAAAATTCATAGTAATAAAATATATTGATTTATATATAAAAATATAATTTAATTGTTACTAAATAGTCTGTAGTGATATTTATGAGAAATATCACTAGATCTTCTATTGCGAAAAGTTTTGGTATGATTTTTAATTATACTGCTAAATTAATGACATTTAAAATAAAATTTACTAAATATACCCCAATAAAAGTATATATTATTATGTTGTAATGATATAGCAAACCTTTTCTTTTTAATTTTTTTGATGACCTAAGAAGATAATGCAACAAAATTTTGCCTATTTAGTTAATTGCAGAATTATCAATTAAAAGATATGTTTAATTTTTAGTTAATTGCAGAATTATCAAAGAAAGCTATTTAAGGATCCAAACAAGTTGTCTAACATCAATGCATTGTCAATACAATTAAACAATCTAGTCATTCCATGTTGCAAACTTATGTTACAATGTCATATGTGGAATTTTTCAATCATTTTAGGTTAATTGTGTTGTATGATGATTAGCTTTGTTCAAGAACATCATAAATAAATTCATCACAACCATTATACTTCAATATGAATTTCATTTTAATTCACTTTGGTTTGTTCAATATGTTAACCTTTACAATAAAAATACATTAAACACATGGGAGGTTCTGATCATGTTCAACATGTTCGACCGTACAGGGCTCCGAAAAATTAGTGACCTCAATATTAAACTACATAGAATATGTTAAATGTTGAAAGATACAAAGTTATTAGAAAAATATCATAGTTTTAAAAATTGCACAAGACTTTTATAAAAATTTTCAATTTTTACTCCGCCCCTGATTAAACATCAAGTAATTTAGACCAAAATCTTTTGACCCTTTTGTTCTTGTGTACAGTTGCATTCTCTTTCTTTAAAATTCCTTTTTAAAATTAGTATAGCGGAAGATTTACACCAATAATACTAAGAAAATATTTTAAACAACAAGGTTGAAAATACTTCTCAAACTTATTAACCTTGCGACTCAAATTATATATGAAAATCTCACAATCTCACTCTATATAATTGTATCAGTTAAAAATCTAAGTACAACATTTCAAGTTTGCGTAGTCTTCCCCTTCTTTGAGCCTAAACCGTGTCTAAGAAAACCAAACAATTATTTAAATAAAAGTCTTAATTATTTACTTAATATCTTAGGCCTATTTCACTTTAGAACCTTCCAAAAGATGAAATAAAAAACTTTAGTTAATTTTCAACTGAAAATAATAGACTTCCCAATTTCATTTCACACTCATTTGATTCAAATGTTAAAAAACTTCCATGGGAAATTACATTTAATTGTTTGCTATTAATCCATTTGAATTTGTATTTTCTTGGAAAATAAAATGGGAATTTCAATTCACCAATCCCTCCATTCTGGGATAAATTTCAATTAATTCCTAACTTATTAGATTGTCAATTTATTTAAAGAAATCTTGTATATTATGTTGATGTTAATTCTTAATGAAATAAAAAAATTTGATTCTTTATTTTAGATTGTTAATTATATATAAATAACTCATTAAATTATGTCAATTATTATTATTATTATTATTATTATTTTTATTAGTATTATTATTATTATTATTATTATAATTATTATTATCAAGCAGTAGATATGATGTTTTCTATGCATCAAGGGTTAGATAAAAACAACGTATATTTGTTGTTACAATAGTAAGGTTGTGTTACTTGTGTATATCTTGCTCTTGCACTCTGTGTAGGTGGGCTTTTATTAGGTCACTAAATAATATTTGAATAATTTTATGTAGAAATAGTTGTTAATTTAATTTTTTGTGGGTTTTAAATTTTTTATGAAAAATAGATATTAATATTGTATTTTAAAACAAAATCTTATAGGAGTAACTAAGATATAACTCATCAAGAATGTTGAATCTAACGAATAATTTTTTTTTTATTTTATGTAAGTATAAAGCATACTATTCCGAAATCTCGTTTAAAAAACGAATAGGCCTAAGGTTCCGAGATAATTAAATATGTTTAGGGATGAAATATTGTTAAAATACAAATTCTATATCGTATTTGCTTTAGTAATTATAATAAAGTGAACGTGTTATATGATTGTGATGAGCTTTATCCACCATAGTATATGGGTAGGTGGTGGCCGGGTAAGATCAAGCCGAATACAATAATGAATATAAGCTTGAATAGTATATTTGAAAACCTAACTATTAATTGTTTGTACTATCTTACTCCACATAATTATTTTTTTAGTCCACCATATTGCAATGGAACTTGACTAAAAATAACATAAAGTCCCAATAAGAATCTCACTAGACTCCATTGTTTCTAGTCAGCTTCCACCTTTGAACACCCTATATATACCCTTGAACCCCTTCTAGTACACTAGCTACTAGCCTCTAACAAAACCCTAAAAATATTCTTGCATGTTCCCATACACTTCCTACTTTAACTTCTAGTTGTACATGAAAAATAACACAAGACAAAACATTAACTAAGCTACATTTGGTATATACTAGTTATTAAAATGTCTATTTCTAGTGATCAAGTATCATCATCTCCTAAGCAACTATGGTGGTTTTTTTCCCAATATTCACCGGCCGGAACGCCGGCCGGTGATGGGATTATACCTAAAAATAGCCCAATAAGAATTGAAGTAGTGAGCCCAATGTTAAAGGCAGTTTCAAGTTATTTAGAAGAAATAGTAGTGGGTGATGATCCTCAAGATGGTTGGCTTCCTATAAGTGAATCAAGAAATGGAAATAAATATTATGCTGCTTTTCATACTTTATCTACTGGAATTGGTTTCCAAGCTCTTCTACTTCCCTTTGCTTTTACTTCCCTTGGTTGGTAAGCTTCAATCATTTTTCTTTACATTAATTCTACATACACAACCATCAACTCAATTAAAACCTAGGTTAAACTAATGATTTTAATTAAAGGTGTGAAGTCTATGTTATATATACCTATTCATCAATACGACAACTCTTTAGATTAAAAATATGACTTTAATATGAAAAGAAAGGTTGGTGAGATTTGAATCTCTTATATTATTTCATACTACGTATTATAATAGTTAAACTGATAATTAAAACTTTTGATTGTTGCATGCATTTATCAATATTGTGTTATATTATTTAACACGTCTTTATTAGATAAAAAGACTTTTTATACTAAATTTATTGCAACACAATACCCCTCAAATGATCTTATGCATATATTTCATTGCAATAGGTAGATGTATTGATTTTTGATACCATAGATTACTCAATATATATTTCATTCCAAACTATTTTATATACGATATTATATCTCAATTTAGAAGTATATCAATATATATTTCATTCCAAACTATTTTATATACGATACTATATCTCAATTTAGAAGTATATCAATATATATTTCATTCCAAACTATTTTATATACGATACTATATCTCAATTTAGAAGTATATTAATATACCTTCAAGTGCATATTGAATTATTAATGTATATATATATGGACTGTGGTCATTCTATAATAATATTAATTTGGTATTTTTCATGCATGTATATATTTATAAATAAACCTCTACAAATTATTCAAAGTTATGGGACTAATCCATCATCTCTTGCATAAAAACCTAATACTAGTTCACACTTCTACATAGTATCCCATAAAAGTAGAACTCCAACAACAAATATAGTTACTAGATTTGGTTGGTACCATCATGTCTCACTTTGATTAGTTATTTAGAATTTACACATATTTGGTGCAACCTTTTTTTTTAAGTGTATGAGAAATCCTTATTTTCATGAGTTGAGATTTGAATCTTATTTACCATATTTTAAAGGAAAATTTACTTCTAAAAATCCGACCTTTTGCTTGTTGTCTTTTAAAAATTTTACTTTTTAATTATTTTTTTAAAATACGACATTTTGCCTCCGTTTTCTTTTATAGTATATACCTCCCTAACTTACCTGAACAACCGGTTAATTTTGAAAAGAGAATATGATTATTTACTTTTAAAAATCCGACCTTTTGTTTGTTCTCTTTTAAAAATCCTACCTTTCACTTGTTGTCTTTTAAAAATCCAAACTTTTTAAGTGTATGAGAAACCCTTATTATCATGAGTTGAGATTTTCAAATAAATTTCTAGCTAGATTCAAAACACTAAACTTATTAGATTTGAGATGACTTTAATTTAGATCATATTGATTATGGAAATAATTATGATGATGTCATCCTAATATTTCGTTCTTCTTTTTGTAAACAGGATTTGGGGCATTAGTTGTTTAATATTGGGCTTCATATGGCAAATGTATACAATATGGTTGCTAATCCAATTGCATGAATCTGAAAATGGCACACGTTATAGTAGATACCTACGACTCTCTATGGCTGCCTTTGGTGAGCTTCAGTCTATCCCAATTATGATATTAAGGAAATTAGTTATACTTACATGCATTTTATAATATACTTGATAATCCAATATGCATCCGACATTGAAATTGAACATGATTTTAATTCACCTCACCCAACTTTAAAATGAATTTAAAAACTTTTTTTTTATAGAGGATTCAAAACTATTTAAAAATTAATGTAAATACAAGATTCGATTTTTAACTGATGCAAAATCATTAACCCAAAATTTTTCTGATAACCTGAATGAATACCTGTAGTTATAAATTTATATTGATAAATAATATGCATGGGTACATTATAGAAATGTGCTAAGTGCTTTTTTTTAAACCTAAAGTTATTTTATTATAATTTATTTTAGTCCGTAATAAAAAAATAAAAATGTAACTTTTTGTTTGCACCGCAAATATATACAACTAGTATGTATGCCCGTGCAATGCATAAATATGTAAGTGTGTAAATACATATAAAGAAAATAGTCTAATACATATAATAAAACTAATGTTAACTATGTGATTGTGATCAAATTTAAAAGTAAAGATATTAAAAATTTTAAATTTTTTAAATCAATCCGAAATAATTAAAACAACATCTTACTTAGATTTTTGATTTTTCTTTTTTATTTTAATAGGTAGAAAATGATAGGCTATAAAAATAACTTGTCATATAATCAATATTTAGCAAATCTAATAAATACATATGCCAAAATTCCCAATACTTGTAATTTCCCAATCTTTTAATTTTTGGAGTATCTTGAAATTTTTGAAAATTATATATTCATATCTATCTATTGTACTTTAAAAATGTAATGGAATAAAACAAATGTTTAAATAGAAAACGAGAAATTATGCATGATAATATAATTGAGGTTGAGCATATTCATGGTATTTTCCCAAAAGAACAAAAGTGAGGAGATCTTCTTAGAAAAGTCTCTTTCCTTTACACGCAAGAAAACTATTTAGAATTTCCACCACTATAATTCATTAATATCAACCAAACTTTTATCCTTCACAACTTTATTCAATAATATAACTTTTATATTTTGTGTGTAATGGAATTCCGTACTCTTAGCTTTATTTATTTACCTAACTTATAAGTATATGTAAATTGTTAGATAAAATTATAAATTAAGGAATCTTGTTGGGTTAGTAAAAGTATAGGACAAATATAAAAACAACACACTTATCAACTAACATAATAAGAAAATGTGACGTTTGTGCTGAGATAGGGAGATACTATGATTTTTCTATTTTAGTAAATTCTTTATAGTTTTTGTTTGATGATAAAAATTTTAATCTATTTATTTATAAATTTCTAGTTATTGATTATCTTTTAGATTGTTGGTCAGTCAACTACTTAATGAAACATTATTAAAAAATTACTTTTAATTAAATAAAGCTACTAAAATAGTAATTTAGCTACTTTTAAAGATCTTAATTTATTGACTTTTAGCTTGGCTCGCCACTATTTTTTATAATAAACAATCAAATGACAATAACTAATTTTATTGCTCTTTGATCATTAAGAAAACAAAAATCAAAAATCAGCCAGCAAGATAATGAAAAAACTATTTGACCGGTTGAGTAACCTTAGGCATATGACTTCATAGATCATATCCTGATTCATTCATTGAAATATCGTATTAATATTAATTCGTATGACATTTAACTTCAGAAAAATGACAATCAAGTTAATTATCGACACGTAATCCCTAACTCTCTAATTATCGACACGTAATCCCTAACTCCCTAGTATACAAGTATTATAGTTTGACACCTACAAAACATAAATTTAGCCCAAACAGCCAAAATAGGCAATTAAAATTCACTGAATAAAAAATCAGCCGGTTCCTTGAGAGATCATCTCTCTAAGAGGCGTCTCTCACTCAACCCAACAAAGTTTAATGCATATTTTTATCTTTTACAATTTCTTTTATGGACTGACCCAATTAAAAATGGTTTCTCAAAGAAACCGCCTATCACAAAATTATGATAAAAATAGTCAGAATGCGTGGATGCAATTATATTGCTTTGTAACTTTATTAGTCAAAAGAAAAAGAAGTATCGATGAACAAAAGTAGACTCATTGTGACTAATAATAATACCATAATGTAGGTGAAAAGCTTGGGAAACTGCTCTCCTTGTTCCCAATCATGTACTTATCAGGTGGCACGTGTGTGGCACTCATCATGTTTGGAAGTGGGTCCCTCAAGAAATTCTATGAGACTTTGTGTGGCCCCACTTCTAACCCACTTACTACTGTTGAATGGTATATGGTCTTCACTTCCTGTGCTGTCCTTATGGCTCAGCTTCCTAATCTCAACTCTATTGCTTTTGTTTCACTCATTGGATCCGTTTCTGGTGTCGGGTATTGTTCGGTCATATGGGTTTTATCCGTATGTAAAGACCGACCCACGAACGTGTCCTATGGGTCGAACCGAGCTGAGTCTGAGGTGTTTAGAGTGTGTGAGGTAGTTAATGCTATTGGGATTATTGCTTTGGCATTTAGAGGGCACAACTTGATTCTTGAAATTCAGGTAAAATATATATGAAATTAGTCTGAGAAATGTAAATTGTTCCTTATCAAACATTGTGAACTTGCTTATAATACTTGTGTATGTATGTGTGTGGTTATAGGGAACAATGCCAAGCAATATAAAAGAACCATCAAAAATAGCAATGTGGCAAGGGGTCAAGTTTGCTTATGTCATTATTGGAATGTGCTTGTTTCCCATAGCAATTGCTGGATATTGGGCCTATGGAAATTTGGTTTGTTCAAATATTTATATGATTTTTCAGTTTTAATAACACATAATAGAATATGCCGCTTATAATACCGTTTTATCGTAAGAAAGACACGTATCATGATTACCTTATTTTTTAAATTTTCACCTTAATATTATAAGTGATCACACTAAAAGACTATAAAACGTGGTCCTTAAAAAAAAGACTATAAAAAATGGTTACCATAAAACTGTAAGTGATCAATTTAAGACGTGATTGTAATTTACTTCATAAGCATTATGTTAATTAGTGGTATATATTGTTGAACAGATTATACCTACAACAAACGAGGGCATGTTAGAAATCATGTACAAATACCATAGTCACAACACATCCAAGTTAGTACTATGCCTTACAAGCCTGCTCATTGTGATCCACTGCCTCAGCTCATTTCAAGTCTATGCAATGCCAGTGTTTGACAATCTAGAGTCTCGATACACAAGCTGCAAGGAAAGACCGTGCCCTCGCTGGTTACGATCAGTCATCCGAGCCTTCTTTGGATGCTTAACCGTCTTCATTGCATTTGCGCTACCATTCTTGCCAAAACTCGCAGGTTTGTTAGGCGGGATTGCGATGCCTATCACCTACGTATATCCTTGTTTTATGTGGATAAAAATGAAGAAACCTCAAGAGTTTAGCTTAATGTGGTGGCTTAATTGGGTGCTAGGATGTGTTGGGATATTGGCTAGTGTTTTGGTAGTAACTGGAGCTATATGGTATATTGTGCTCCACGGAATTCCAGTCCATTTCTTCAAGCCACAATAATTGTAATGAGTAAATATATAACACCACTACAGCTACTATATTACTGATTTGGTTATTGTTTGGAAGAGAAAAAAAGGGACATGTTCCAACATACGTCTAAACACCCATTACATTAAACAAATGCAATAAACACCCAACCATTTGAAATTAAAAGAATTAATCAACTCAATTACTGGAAGACCCATCGTCAGCTTTACTTTTACGGTTATATATTGTATATTGCTTATAAATTAACAACTAAAAATGAAACGTCAGTAATTTTTTGAATAACATAAAAATAATTCAGTCCAACTACTAAAGTCCTAATCCTACCTTTAACCATGCCCTAGTCGGGTCGAGATCAGCTATACAGCGTCCACCGGATGACTCAACAGTCTTCATAGCAGTATTACAACAGTCTTTTACAAACCCCAAGGGTAATCCACTTCTTTGAGCCAGAATGGTCTATTAAAGTCTCGTAAAGTTAGTACATGTGTACAAATGGAAGAAAACAGCAATTGCAGAGTTTATGAGCAACGTCAACAAAGTCCATACACCAATTACTAACCTGTGGCTTGTGCATTGTGCTGTGAAAATCGATGGGGGCAAAGATTCACAGTACTAGTCCTCCATGAGTGCAAATTTATGCGCCACAAAGGGTAAGTGGACTGAGGCCCTCAATGCCAACATTGTGAGCCCAATGGAACATCAATAGATTACAAACACCGTAAAAATCCTTTTAGGTCAGAACGAGATACATTGTGACACGTTCTTTAAAATTGCAGGTTCAACACGGATATTGATCATGGCCATTCAACTAAATAATCAAACCACTATCATGTACTTCAGCTACTTTAACCATTAGATTAACTCAGAGGCTGGTCAAAAAAATATATGAGCGCTGAATTGAAGTATGAAAACGGTAAATCAATCACACAATTTTACAGGTGCTGTTGTCAGAAGAGCATTACATTGATAATGGTAGAAGCATCCTTCTTTTCTTCTTACGTTCCAAACGTATTTGCTTTGTCACTTTCATGCACAGAAGTAACAACAATGTGACACATAATAAAACAAATGAAAGTCGAACATGTTTGAAATAGAGAGACACTCCTGAGAAAACCAGGAATGCAAGAATAACGAGCTCCCAAATTACAAAGACCACTATATCCACCCTGCAAAAGCAAAAGGAAGTTGTCTGTCAAAAACCTCTTTTGAAAGGTGGATGATAAGAGGGAAATTCTTAAAGGCGGGAGGAGTATAAATAGCAAAGAATATCCCACAAAGGTGATGCTCCGCAATAACAAAAATCATTGACATTAGCAAAATGAAAACATGGCAAGATGCATCATAATTACAAACAAAGAGGATTTGCGCAGAAAGTAAAGAACAAGACACAGAACAATTACATACTGTTTTAGACTAAAAGGCATATATATATATATATATATATATATATATATAGGGGTAGGATCAAGTGAAAACACATAAAGTGGTGAAAACTGAAAACCATACAGAGGTATACATATTGTAGCAAAAAGGGTACATATTATCTTATAACGTGTACATATATTTTGTGAAGAAAAAAAGTTCATATTATTTACAAAACTGTCATCTGATTATGTACCCCTTTTAAGCGTATATGTACCCTTTTTAACAAATGTCTAGTTATTTACAGAATTGCCATCCAAATATGTACTTCATTTGAGCTTTTATGGACCCCTGTTTTTAGTTTTCACTATTTTAATTGGTTTTCACATGATCCAAATCATATATATACATATATATATATATATATATATATATATATATATATATATATATATAGTCTGAATAATGCACTGCAAGCAATTACATATTCACATCCACACTAAACAGCCATAGCTTTTCAAAACAGATAATTTTAGGGGTCCAATTCCTACATATATCATAACAAAGAGCAATAAAAGGCATAACAGGCCAGACTTTCCAGATCCACAGTACACGTCTACACAATACCCTCTCTTATGTCTTGTCCTTCCCAACCCCGCCCACATCAAATTCCACTAATTGGGTGGGTGAGCAACTTGAATACTTGATGCAAAGTGAAGGTAAAGAATGTTCAAGGGGAGGGGAACCAAGTATGAAGCATATAAAGAAGGAACTTCAACTAGAGGGAAAGGATAATTTCTTTAGGACAAGGATATGGCAAGACTCACTTTAATTTGTTTAGTTGATGTGGAAGACCTCATATGTTACTATTACGGGGTCAAATAAACCCATAACTTATTCAATCCAACTCTAAACCACCCACATTGGTCCACTAACTTCCTAAAATAATATCCACTACTCCCTTCTACTCTATATAATGCTCATGATCTCCTCTATTGAATTACCTTTTTATCCCTCTAGCAATTATTATAAATACTTTTGGCAGCAATTTATTTACGCCTAAGCTTTCATATCATATACAACCGTCTTACTTATATTCTATACTCAACCAAACTAGCTTCAACTAAATGGTTTCAGTCTAAAAAACATAAGTCACAAATGTTAAAGTTCGGTTTGATGCACCTTCTAAATGATTATTAGATGACCCGTAAAACGTTTCCAAACTAGCTTCAACTAAGTGGTGGCGGTCTAAAAAACTAATCCCAATGTCGAAGTTCGGTTTGATGCACCTTCTAAAGGGTGATTAGATGACCCGTAGAACGTTCCAAAACTAGCTTCAACTAAGTGGTTTCGGTCTAAGAAAACCAATCCAGATATTGTCCATAATTTCTTTATCTTCAATACCGCCATTGCTAATTAATCATCATCATTGGGCATAATGAGTAACCCTATCGGGAGATAAGATTAATAACTTTGATCATTCAGATTGTTTATCGACATTATCAACCAAGTATATCCGAGATTTATTACATGTCAAGTGTTGTATTATTAATTGTCATTCATCAAGTATTGTCAAGTGAAGAATATATTGTATTAATCTAATGATGATCATACGGTTATTGTTGCTTTTATTCATCAACATATATCGGTGTTTCATATTTATTGTATTCATGAAAAGTGATAAAGTATGATATTAACACATATTCAAAGAATATTTCGGACCTATTTTCGATCCGAATATTCATTAATTTTTTTGAAGGATTCACCTTTTATGATTCCTTATCCAAGTCCCGGGTGATTGACAGTTAGGCAATACAGACCTATGTCTGATCCAAATATTCATCAACATTTTCGAAGGATTGACCTAGCATGATTCCTTATCTAAGTTCCAAGTGATTGATTACTATGACATATCATCATATCAAGGCTCAAATGTCAAATCATCATATCCGGCTCAAAGGCTAAATATATATAATTCATGAGGCTTCCACCAAGCATGGGACCACCGAGGCAAGAGTTCGAAGATTATCTTATTCGAACCTAATTGTATGCACTATTAAAAAACATGGAGTTTCTCAACGCTTTTTTTTAGACGCTTGGGCAACCGTCTAAAAAAACGGAGTCTTTAGACGCTTGATTTTCGATGTTTAAATGCGTGGGAAAAAATGATTATAAGCGTGAAAAAAAAAGGAAAAAACTTGGAAAAAACCGCCTGTTAAGTTTCTAGACAAGATCCGCTTCTTTCAAGTTCCTAAAGAAAAAACCTAGAAACTCCTAAACCCTAGCGCCGGTATCAGTTGTCCTCTACACCCTGCTCTACCGGCGGCCCTGTATCATACACCTCCAAATTGGGCTGAAACAGTACACAAACCGCACCCTCCTCCAAAATCCGCCTGCAGCGCTGCACCTCCGAACCGCATCTCCTCCAAATCGGGCTGCAACAGTACACAAACTGGCCTCCAAAATCCGCCTGCAGTGTTGCACCTCCAAACCGCATCTCCAAAATCCGTTGGTATCTGTTCTTTTGAATATGTGTTTAATTGTGTTTAGGCTTTTTTTTTTCATGTAAATTTCTCTTAAATTATTGATTTTTTGTGTTATGGCTTTTAATTTTTATGTGGAGTTTGTTTTGATAATGTGTTAAATTGTGGGGTTTTCATGGAGTTTGTCTACTGTAGTTATGCTGATGGCTACTTCATTCGTAGAGTACTCAAATGTACCTGAACATTCACTCTTTGATTCTAAGGTATGAATGTAATACAATCTTTATAAAATCATAACTATTGCAGTGCTAAAAATATCTAGGTTTAATGATAACTAAAGGAACCTTAGTTCTCTTTTTAGGTTTTAGGATACAAATGAGTGAAGTCCATGCTATAGATGTTCAATGTGGCATTTATGGGTAGTTTCAATAAGTAATTAGATATATAAGGAGACAAACTAAATAAGTATTCTCTGAAACAATATAAAAGACATAAAAGCACAAAGCTTACTCACTTAGTGGCTCTATTTACTTTGAGAATTAGATAACATATGTATACTTCCTTACAATAAGTATTTAGTGTCTACAAAATTCTGATTCAATTAGCTAGACTATCAAACACTTAAAATAAGAAACTAGGAAAATATAATCAGAATTACATTTCAGTTTCCCATTATTACACCTCGTGGGCCTCTGTGAATTTAAGTACACTTGTGTGGGATTGAATCACATTAATTTACTCTAGCATTTTGCTTTGCGATTCCCATTACGTCTAAAGTTTTGTGCTCTAAGCTATGAAAAAGCTAATTGATGAACATAGTGTTGTTCCGTGCATAGCTGCATATACCGTGTTGACCATTGCTAGAAGTATTTGAGTGTAACTGGCTAAGTGCACTGCCTTTGTTTGAATAGGTTATCATACCATTGCATCAGCTTAAAGCGGTAAACCCTTTGGCAAGCAGAGTAAATCAAGCAGTGTAACTTGGAATTGTTGTTGGTGAGTGTGTTGGGCATAATTTAAGTTGCAAGTAATTTAAGTGTTAATGTGTTAGTGTATAGTTAAGTTATAAACTAATTCAGCTATTTAAGTGTTAATGTGTAAAAGCAATTATGAAGACGTTTGACACTAGTTTTGGGTTTTATAATTTTTTAGTAACTGAACTTCTTCATGTCAAAGCAGTTATGATGAAATTTCCATTGCTCATAAGTATAATTAATTTAGGCTTGGTTAGTATCAATATTAAACTAGGGTTTTTGGATACTTTTATGAAACTTTATTTGCTTAGATGTAATCTATAGTAAAGTAGAGACTATTATTTGAAATCTGTATCTTTTGTCTGTGTGAATTTTCTTTTCTAAGAGCTTTTCTTGATTCTCACATTTGATTATAGGATTCGTTTTTATTAGGCTTGATTAGTCCATGCATACTGCTAGATTTTTGAGGTAGGTTCTTACGCTTGTGGTTACTTGTTGGTACTCTTAAAACATAATCTAAGTTTATATCCAGATTTCTGCTACTTGATTCTTTCTTTCATGATTGTGAATTTAAAAGCTATTGCAGCTATTTGGAGGTATTGACCATAGTAACAGATGTATTCCACAATTAAATCTTGTCTTTTCTTTTCTTTTAAGAGCCTGAACAGAGGATCAGGCTAGTCAAGGGATGATTCTGGAGGCTGGAGTTCGGAGAATGAACAATATGATTTTGCTGATGCTGAGAAATTTCGAATTGCTTATAGAACCCACTTTTAAGATTCATTCCATAATATATTTTCTGAGGTATTGGCAATGTTGCTTCTTAAATTTGTTTTAGCTATAAAATTGATATATGTTTAGTTTATGCCGGGATTCTTGGGTTGGGGCGCATTTAGGGCTTTTGGAACCTGGGCTGTATTGTAAACTGAAAGTTAATAATTTAAGAATGAAGATGATGAAGGTACGATTTGAGTTAAACTGTGATATCTGCAACTGAAGATAGATTTATGTCCCCTGTGAGCACGAAGGAGGTTTCTTTTGAGTCAAATGTCCCCTGTGATTCATGCCGTGAGTTGAATAATTCTATTGTTTTTTTTTTTACAATTTATGTATATTCTCTTTGCTACTTTGTCTTAGGTGTGAGCATACCACTATGTTATATTACTATGGGATAGATTTACTTCACCAATTAATTGTTAAACGCTTTACTTACTATAAGGAAGTCTTTTTTCCATACTAATATTTTCATGTTGTGTACAATTTTGTTTGCAGTTGGAAGAAGTAGATATGATAATCACTTATATAAACTTTTCTATATTCATGGGGAGTTTGGTAAGGTAATCCCATACTTGAATATATTTGTTGGCCTTGAATCACAAATAGGGCGTATGTATTTTGGCTAAAGTTTGTGCATTTTGTTTGATTTGTTGCAGATTTTTGCTACTGATATCCAACAAGTCATCTTTTGCGAAGGTCTTGACCCTAAAGTGGATAATGCAACATAATGACTACAAATTTGGAGGACTTTAACTTTTGACAAACTTTTAGCTCTATAAATTTTGCTTTCTTTGACATCGACGAATGTATATGAATATATATTAGGCATTTGCTACATCGAATTCTAATACTTTTATGGATAAGAATGATTTGGTATGATATTTGTTGGTAATTATGTATGTTTGATGAATTTTACATAGTATGGAAAAGACGAATATATATTGGGGTGATGATAAATTATTATGGCTTTATTTTCATTTAGACGTACAAAAGCGTCTAAAATAATAAGCATTTTCCAACACTTGAAACCGTCTAAAAAATTTAACATTTTCAACACCAGAAAGTGTCAAAAATATATGGTATTTTCCACGCTACAAAGCGTCTAAAATCATGAAATTGAAGTATGGTTTTAGTGCACGAAATCTTTTTTCCACAGTTAAAACCGTCGGAAAATTAATATCTTCCACGCTTCAAAGCGTCAAAAACCGTAAAAATTGCAGTATGTTTTAAGGCGGGAAATTGTTTTTCCATAGTTAAAAGCGTCGAAAAAAATTAATTTTATCGACTGCAATAACCGTCGGAAAAAAAGCGTCGAAAATTTGTGACTATAATTTTTTAGACGCTTTGCCAACCGTCGAAAATATATTTTTCGATGCTTAAAAGCGTCGAAAAAACCAATGATTTTCCGTCGAAAAGCTCCGTGTTTTTTGTAGTGATGGTTTCTTCTAAACATTTAATTGGTTCCCATCACAGGTATGTTTTTCCACATAAAGAAGGATGCCCTCGCTACACTAAATCAATAACTTATTTAGTCAAACCCTAAAGCACCCACATTGGTCCACTAACTTCCTAAACCACTACTCCCCCACTACACTATATAATGCTCATGATCTCATCTATTAAATTAGCTTTTATCCCTCTAGCAATTATTATAAATTCTTTCGGCAGTAATTTATTTACGGCTAAGCTTTCATATCATATACAACCGTCTTACTTACATTCTATACTTATCCAAAGATTCATTCAACTGATGTGTACTCATCTTATAATCCGTTAATCTTGTACTCATTCAATTATCAAACATTCATTGATTTATGTTTCCCGATCTGACATGAGCGTCAGTGGGGTTTTCCGGAAAATTATCCCAGAGCAAGACTAACGTTGTATTGCAGGATTTAAGTTCTAATCAGCGGAAGGATCATAAGAAATTTCAGCATATTAACAATTTTCCCTGATTACGCCTTATATCTAGGTAAATAAAGTGTTTTAGCACTTTCTAGGTTCAAGACTGAAACAATTACGATTGAGGCTTTGGCATTATTGTTATTGCTGCTATTGCTAGGAAGGATATAGAGAGTGAGCGACAAATAAAATAATCCTCTTCCGTTGTCAATTCTTACCTCATTCTTCTAGGATTTTTAATCACAAAATTTCTCACTAAATTGCTCAACTCAAGCTAACCTTATCGGTTATCACAAAACCTCTCCATGCATTCCACAAAAAAAGTGAGATGTGCGACTAATTTCAAGATATCAACTTTCAACAATCAGAAGCAAGGCATCACATAGACAGGAATGCAGAAAAGTAGAGCAACAAATACATCAAAGTAGAAATATGAGAAGGCTCACCAACTTCGTGAAAAAGATCAAATCCAACAAACCAAACAAACACATATTCACACTCTTTTAATAAAAAAGTGAGTATTTACTTAACATTTGAATCCTCATACGAGATTCCTATTGTCTTAGAAACACAAACGGTGTCCTTTATTGTCTTAGAAACACAAACTGAGGCGCCAGCCAAAACGCCTCCATGAGTCTAGGCGCAGCGAATTCACAAAGGCGCTCAAAAAAGCGCGCCTCACCCCTCACGCACCTCACGCGCCTTTAGAAGTCGAAGTATCCGAATTTTTTTTTTGTTTTATCTGATTTCAAAAAGCCTAAAATAGGTTTAGAAAACTAGTTTAATTGTGTGAGTAATTGTTGATTATTATTTTTCTTATAGCTTGAATTTTAAACAATGAGTTCCACAAATTCTGTTGCATATTCAGACTCGGTAGATCCCGCAATAAAATATGGAATAATAGATTCCAATAATAGAAATAACTTCACTTGTTCATTTTGTGCAAAATACACTAAAGGAGGACCATACCGAATGAAACAACATTTAGTAGGAGGCTTTAGAAATGTGACATAGTGTGAAAAATGTCCGGACTCCGGACCATGTGCAAGAGGAAGTTCGAAATTTATGATGAAGAAAACTCAATCAAAAATGGATACTCAAATGTTTTCAATGCCCATGGAAAGTCAAAATGATGACTACGATGAAGACTTTGTTGATGAAGAAAATATTCCATCTAGTGAAATGGAAGGTAGGAGCCTTCCAAAAAAACCAAGAATGAAAGGTCCAATGGACATGTTTGTCACTTCAAAGGCTAAACCAAACAAGCGTGTTGGAAAAGAGATTAATAAAGTGGTTGAAAAAGAGTTAAGAGAAAAAACATGTAGGAAAATTGCTAGATTTTTTTATGATGTTGACATTCTTTTAATGCGGCCACTTATCCTAGCTTTGGAGAAATGTGAGAGGCCATTGGACAATATGGACCGGGATTACAACCACCTAGCATACATGAGCTAAGGGTTCCTCTTCTTAAGAAAGAAGTGCAAGCTACGGAGAATGCAGTGAATGAGCATAAGAAAGAGTGGACTCAAGTTGGTTGTTCAATTTTATCGGATGGTTGGCGTGATTCAGTTGCATCCAAGGATATTGTAAACTTTCTTGTAAACTCTCCAAAGGGTTCTATGTTCATAAAATCTATAGATGTTTCATAAATTAAAAAAGATGCCAATATGTTGTATAAAGTGCTTGATGACATGGTAGAGGAAGTTGGTGAGCACAACGTGGTTCAAGTTGTGACGGATAATGCATCCAATTATGTCAAGGCGGGTAAGAAAAATTATTTTTATTATTTTAAATTGTTCTTAGCTTTTCCCTACCTCCTATAATCTTGTCTTGTTTCCTTTTATTTCTTCTTAGCTTAATATTGGACATTTACTTTAAGTTTAAACAACACAAACTCAAATATTTTGAATAACGAGTAATATCATAAGTAAACAATAACTAGAAGATTAATTTTAATTGGACAGAATTATGCCCCCTTAATCATTCCTCTATTTCTGATTGAAGATCGTTGATTAACTCTTTCTTCTTCAAAGATGAATCAAAGCGGAAAGAGGGAGAGAAACGATGGAAATTATGGAACTGAACGAGGAATTTCAAAAGGACATTAATGGAAGAATTTCAAATTGCATTGTCCAAAAAGAAGACGGAGAATCTTCGAATATATGAAAGAGATAGAAAGTTTACCATATCACATAAACCCTAACCAAGACTAACCAAACCTCATAGATCATCAAAAATCACCAATTTTACTACACATCAAACGTTTTTTATTCCATCACCACTAATCCCCTCTAATTTCAAACCACGATTTCTAACTTCGAATCAAATTCTCAATTAAAACTTCAAAATAGATTAGAATAAAAGTTCACAGAATTAAAATCAATAAATTTAGCAAATAGATCAGAAAAGCAAACGGAAAACAAAAAATTCCGAAGGAAACTAGTAAAACTGAAATCAAAAAAGTACCTTGATGTGAAATTGGAAGTGGATGAAAAAAATGAGGCAGAAGCCCAATCATGTTTGGAGCGAATCTGGTATTCTCGTAGCTGCTCCGCCAAATTATGCCGCGTAATCATTTCTCTCTTTTTGAATGAAAATTGTTTCCTTTACTAGTTGATTATCTCTTTCCTCTTCAAAGATTAATCGAAGAGGAAAGAGAGAGAATGACAGAAATCAAGAAATTGAACAAGGAATTTTAGAAGGACATTAATGGAGGGATGCAGGAAGATATTAACGGAGGAATTTCAAATTGAATCGGAGAAGAAAAAGACCATGGAGAACTTTCTAAAGTGTGGAAAGATAGAACGCCAGCGATTTCTGGCTTTACTGTCGTTTGGGCGGGTTGATTGGCCCACAAATTCTTTTATGACACTACGTGCCTCATTCTTAAATTAAACATTAGGTCTTGTGGGAGACCGTCTATTGTATAGACGGATACCACAAAGCCCAGTCCAACCACAAAATGGGTATTTTAATTTTTGGAGAAAAAGGAAAAAGAAAAAAAAATAAATAAAAATGAGTATTAACCGCCAGCAGGTGTTTTGGGAAACCAAATGGTTATCCCTTTCCCCAGACACTCTTAACTGCTTCTTCTTTGAAAAGTTCCTGCAAAATTATTTGACCCCAAATTGGCTAGAATACCAAAAGACACTCCCTCTTCCTTGATAATTTCCAGAACATCAAAACTAAAGACAAAAACTCCATTAGAACAGCAAAACTAAAGAGCAAAATCTGCAACAACAATGGAAGATATAATGTCTGAATTCGATCAAACATATTCAAAGGATATGGCGCATAGTACGTAATTGTATTTATTAATATTGAGCGTTAATTGTTAGTTATCTCGCATATGTTCATATAAATTTAATTCTGTTTCTTGTTTTTCTTCTCCAAGCTTCATCAATGGCTTCAATGGCGGATGAGAATTTCCAAAATGAAATGGAAGACGAAGGTACTAATGACGAATACTAATTGTTCTTAATGGCGGATGAGAATTTCCAAAATGAAATGGAAATTCATCAATGGCGGATGAGAATCTCCAAGCTTCTTCCAAGCTTCAATGGCGGATGAGAATATTTGTGATAAATAGAATTTCCAAATGGATGAATTTCCAAGATTACCAATTGTGGAACTGGATTTATTATTATTGAAGAATACTAATTTCCAAACTTCTTTAATTCTCTTTTAATGAAGAATACTAATTTCCAAACTTCTTTAATTCTGTTTTTTTTTTTCAATAAATTCTAATTAAAATTATTTAAATTTGATCAATAGTGTATTGTAGTTTATTTAATTATTACTTTTTTTTTGTGTATTTCAGTTCATGGAGATGGAGATGATGCCAACGACCTTAACAATGCTATATGCCTCTATGAAGGTGTGTTTGTGAATTTAATGGTTTATGTTTGGTGCTATAATAACGTGTGTTTGGGACTAAACTGTCTATGTTTGGGGTTTTAATGGTATATTTTTGGTGCTCTAATGATGATGACAGCTACGATATAATTGTTCATGTTTATGTTTGGTGCTATAATGATGTGTATTTGGAGCTATAACTGTCTATGTTTGGGGTTTTAATGGTATATGTTTGGTGATCTAATTATGATGAAAACAACCATATAATGGTTTATGTTTATGTCTGGTGCTATAATAATGTGTGTTTGGAGATATAACTGTCTATGTTTGGGGTTTTATCTGTATATGTTTGTTGATCTAATTATGATGACAACGACCATATAATGGTTTATGTTTATGTTTGGTGCTATTATAATGTGTGTTTGGGATTATAATGCCTGTGTTTTGGGGGTTTAATGGTATATGTTTGGGGGTTTAATGGTATATGTTTGGTGCTATAATAATGTGTGTTTGGGATTATAATATTTGTGTTTTGGGTCTATATGGGTATATGTTTGGGGGTGCAATGGTATATGTTTGGGGGTGCAATGGTATATGTTTGGGGGTTTAATGGTATATGTTTGGGATTATAATGCCTGTGTTTTGGGGGTTTAATGGTATATATGTTTGGTGTTATAATAGATTGTGTTTGGGTCAATAATTTTTATATTTGAATATTTGCATAGATGATTGTAATGAAGTAATTGAGGCTTCTGAAGCAAATAAGCAGAAATGTGCTACATCTTTGGTATTATAATATGTTAAGTTAGGGATTATAATGTGTCACTTTTGGTGTTATAATAAGTCCTTTTTGTATTACATTTGTTATGTCTTGAAGATTCAAAGGAACGTGCACAAAAAAGGAGTCTTGGTATTAGACCCCGAAAAATCAGTTACTAAGGGGCGAAGAAAGAGGATCAAGGGCCATTTTGAAAAAAGAAAGAGCTCGACCCAAAAGGACTTCGGAACGGCAACACCCAAAAAACATATAATATAGATAATGTAGTTGATGTTTTATATTTAGTTCATTTTGATGTTTTATAGTATGGATTTATACATTACTCCAGTTCATTGGTATTTTAAATCCAAAACTAAGTATAACTATAAAAACAAGTCATTATACTCCTAAACTTAATGAGCATAACTCCAAAACTTGAAATTTTAATTCAAACAGTTAAACACTATAAAATATACATTATACGCCCAAACTTAGCTTACAAAACGTAGACATTATAGCGCCAAAAATTAGATATTATACGCCCAAACGTTGCCATTATAACCCCAAAACTTAGACAATATACCATTACAACTCCAAAACTTAGACATTATAACTCCAAAACTTAGCCATTATAACTCCAAAACTTAGACATTATAAATCCAAAACTAAGCCATTATAACTCCAAAACTTAGACATTATAACTCCAAAACTTAGACATTATAACTCCAAAAATAAGTCATTATAACTCCAAAACTTAGACAATATAACTACAAATTTATTCCTTAAAGATCAAGAACTTGTACATTATATCTACAAAACTTAAACATTATAATTCCAAAACTTTGACATTATACCTCCAAAACTTATATATTATAACTCCAAAAAAAAGTCAATATAACTCCAAAAATTAAGTCTTACTAAAAAGTTGTAAAAATAAGTCATTAAAGCTCCAAAATTAGTTCATTATAACTACAAATCTTGGTCAATATTTCTCCAAAACATAAAATATATAAAGCAAATATGTCTAGTTACAACTTTAAAACATGTACAACTAAATGTTCTGAATAATAAGAACTAAATGTCTTCAATAATTAGCATAAAAACAACAAATTGTCTTCTTTTTTGTTCATTACTTAAATTGTCTTCTTCCTTTGCCTTGTCTTCAAGCAAAAAAACAGCAAATTGTCCTCAAGAATTAGCATAAAAACATTTCAAACATTTACAAGTTCAAATATGTTCATTACAACAAAAAAATTTCAAATCAAATTGTCTTCTTTTTTGGGGCATTTTTCCTCTGCCTTTTAGCAGCTACTTGGGCAGGTTTTTGGCATGCTCTCGTGCGCTTCTTAGGAGTAACAACTTTTAGAGGATCGGGAGTCCTAGCGGCCAAAATTTCAGGTAGTCTTTTGGGTTTTTCTTTAGCAAACTGCTTGGACAAATCTACCAATTTATCGCGGTCCATGTTTAGGTCGACAAATCTACCAATTTATCACGGTCCAGTTAGTGACAAAAGAAGGGCAAATAAACATCAAACACATACATTATAGGTGGTCTTATCTTATCCCCAAACATATACATTATAGTCCCAAACAAAAATCAATATAGCACCAAAAACAAACCATTATACCACCCAAAAACAGACGTTATAGTCCCAAAAAGATAACATTATATACCCAAACACAAAATTACAGCCACAATCAATCAAAACCAGTATATTTTACAGCACCAAACATATACCATTATAGCACCAAACAAAGTATATGGAATGTCATTACAGCACCAAACATAAACCATTATACCCCCCAAACACTTACATTACAGCACCAAACATATACCATTATAGCCCCTAACATATACATTATAGTCCCAAATACAAATCATTACACAACCAAACAAAAATCATTATACCACCCAAAAACAGATGTTATAGTCCCAAAAAGATAACATTATAGACCCAAACACAAAATTACAGCCACAATCAATCAAAACCAATATATTTTACAGCACCAAACATATACCATTATAGCACCAAACAAAGTATATGGAAGTCATTATAGCACCAAACATAGACATTATAGTCCCAAACACAAAACATAAAACATTAATGCACCAAACATCAAACCATTAAACCCCCAAACACAGACATTAAAACTCAGTGAATTTCGACACCCATTTCAAGCAAAACTCAAATACCCATTTCGTCATATACCCATTTCGACACATTTCAAGAACAATAAATCAAAATCAAAAAAAAAATCTAACAAATTTCGACAAATGTAAAACCAAAATATACCCATTAAAAAAGAGAGAACAAAATCAAACAATAAATCTAGCAATCACAATCATAAAACTCAGAAATTTCAAAATCATAAACAATTATAAAACCCATTTAAATTTCGAAATAACCATTAAAAAACAAGTTAAAATGTCGAAAATCATACCTAGAATTGAAGATCTGGAACAATATAAATGTTGAGGAAGAAACCGAAACCACACAGTAGAATAAACCGAAAATCGAAAGCCCTCTTCCTTGAAAATCGAAATGAAAATCTCAGAACAACCAAATGGAAAACTCAGAAAATCGAAAAGGAACTCTCAGAAATGGAAATCTCAGAAAATCGAAATGGAAACCAAATGGTTGAGGGAGATGGCGCGAGGTTGAGTGTATTGGAAATCTCAGAATAATGAATGAAGAAGGAGAGGTTGAGTGTCTTGGAGTAAGAGTGTAACTGTTGGGAAACCGAGAATATGATTACACTATGGCGCGGTATTCAATGAAATTACTTATTTTAATTTTTTTTTTTAATTTGAAAACTCCTGATTTCCTATTAATAGAAGATGGGCCGGCCCATTTTAGTCCGTCTATCCTATAGACGGACTTCCCTGAGAATTTGTGTAAATTAAATGAGTTATCTTCCTAGAGACGGTCTTTTTGAGAGACCCTTCGCAGGTCCAATCTATTGTAGATTACTGTCAATCTATTACTATAAACTAAACACAAATTCTTACTTGAGATGTCTTTTATAAAGACGACTATCAAAAGCCAAGTTCAATTTTAAATATATATTGTTATAATTATAAATATAGATTTGGACTAGACTTTTAGGAGTCGTCCTTACATAAGACGGTCTCTCAAGAGAATACCTGTAAACTAAATGCGTTATTCAGATTGACACGTGTCACTCTCACAATTACTATTTTCCCTCCAAAATGACAAAAGGTATTTTTTGAAAATTTCATCATTCGGCTAAATTGGGTAATCAGAATCATTCTTTATGTTATCATATGTACGTTTCCTATCAATCAAATATCATTCTATAATAAAATGTTCAATAAAAATGGCATTATCATTTGATAATAAAAAATTGTCATTCTTTCCTAAAATCATTCTATACAATTCCACAAGGTAGTATCCAGTTTTGATGAAATGCTAGTGGTAGCACTATTTTAAGAAAATTCCACATGGTAGCATCCAATTTATGTAAATCCATCATTTTGTAAGTTTTTTTCCACATGGTAGCATCTAGTTTTTGTTAATTTACTATTTTAACTTTTAATTCACCATTTTAATGTTTAATTCACCGTTTAATTCATTAACGCTTATAAATGTTTAATAATTTTATTGAAAAATTATAAGAAACTCTCTAATCGTGTCGAAACAAGTACTAATTCGCCTATTTTTCAATACATAGACCGAAAAAAATATTTGACGTCATTTTTACCTATCATAATGATTATTTTCAAAAAACAGACGTTGCAATTACCCTTATGGGGTAACTCTTTCGAAAATTCGGTCGAAACAAGTACTTATTCGCCTATATTTCGATACGTAAACCGAAAATGATATTTGACGTCATTCTTACACATCATAACGATTTTTTTTGAAAAACAGACGTCACTATTATCCTTATGAGATAACTCTTTCGATAATTCGATAAAAACAAGTACTTATTCGAAAGAGTATTTGTTTTGACCGATTAATTAAGTATTAAAATGGTGAATTAAATGTTAAAATTATTTTTCCGTAAAATTATTTAACATTTATATTTTTAATCCCATAAGGTTAGTAGCGACGTCCGTTTTTTCAAAAAAAAT